>JALLBA010000665.1:0-14988 GCA_036939675.1 Cyclostephanos invisitatus
AAAAAAAAAAATTAGCGATTTTTGGGATTTGAACCCGGGACTAAAATCTCGCTTGGACTCACACCAACACCAACACAGCACGCGCTCTTCAAAGCTAATCCCCTCCCACTTCTATTCTCGACGGGTCGATCGGCGCCGTTGATTCAAAGGTAAGGTCATACATCGAGAGGCAACACCGACACCTCGCGGATATCTTCCTCCTCTTCCTCTCGCATATCCTCTCTCCCCAGTCGGGTACCTGTAGATAGTTCTTTTTTTCATTCGAATCGCGTGAATCCTCACGTCGCATCCTCTTGACGTCCCCCCGCCCCCATCCCCCCCAAGTTGTCTCTCTACTAGAGAGCAAAAGTACATAATATAAATCATTATTAGGAGTGAAAATAAAACTCCCGGATAAGTAATGATCGCGTCGACATCGTCGTCACGATACGACTCGCGAGCGGTGATCGAATCGGCCGAATCCAAGCTCCGTGTCGGGGGGGGCGGTATTGGCGAGGCACAGACCGTCTACCAGTCGGCGTTGTTAGATTGGGTCGACGACGTCACGATGGGGGACGTCGCGGAGTACGACGGCGACGCGAGGGCGAATATCAGGAACGAGATTTCCGAGCTTTGGCTAGGATACGCGAATTTGAATCGCAGGTCGAATTTGGTGAGTTGACACCATGTGAATTATATGTGCCGCATGATACGAATATTGTAGTGTAGGCCGTTCTCTCCTTCGCGGCGGGATGCGGGGGTCGAGGAATTCTACCTCCCCCCTGTCCCCCGATTTTTCGCGCGCTCGTTTGGTCTTTGTCCATTTTGCTCGTATATTCGGAGGTGTCGATGCCGGCTAGACGGGGTCGTATGTAGGTTCGGATTGGAAACAATATGGCACCCGGAGTGCGAAATTCATCCTAAATGTCGTGACATCGAAGCACAACTACCAGACCAATCGTCACCCGCCTATTTTTATGCACTTCGCCCCGTTTTCTGCGAGTGAGGGTCATAATATTGGTACGGACGGCACCCAAAGAGATCACGCGATGGACTCGCCTACTACCATTACTGACGAGTTCGCGCCCGTGACGCATCTCGTGGCTTGTCCGAAGGCCCCAACGCCGCGCGTTTAGAATAATAATAGATCTGGATGATATAGTATCTGAATTTCAACGTGACTTATCCGGACGAGAGAGTGGACCGCCCGTCTATCCTACCCCCTTCCCCATTTTGTACCAAGTT
Source organism: Cyclostephanos invisitatus (assembly GCA_036939675.1). Taxonomy (NCBI): domain Eukaryota; phylum Bacillariophyta; class Thalassiosirophyceae; order Thalassiosirales; family Thalassiosiraceae; genus Cyclostephanos; species Cyclostephanos invisitatus. Next base: position 1,225 of record JALLBA010000665.1, read on the forward strand.
ATTTTACCCCCCCTCTCACACAAACCCTTGCTTCACGATTAACATCTTCCTCTCCCTCTCTATCTTCAGAATAAGTCCGCAACGGAGGTGTACGAGCAAGCAATAAACTGTCCCGTGGCGGGGCGGACAGGCAGGATCTGGTCGGAGTATGCCCGATTCCTGGAGGAGAGGGGGAGGCCGCGGACGGCGCAAAACATATACCTTCGCGCGCTCGTCGGCGGCGGCGAGGACGGGAGCAGCGGCGGCGATCCGCGCGTGACTGACCCCGCCGATCGAGCCGCGCTGTGGAATGGATTCCTTCGCATGATGCGTTCGCTTAGGAAGAATCCCGACTTGACGTTGGACGAGCTCAAGGGCGCGGCGAAGAGGGAGCACATGGGGGGGGGAGGTCAAACCTCGCCCGTTGCCGACGTCGTCACGGATCGTGTCGGATCGATGCCGGATCTGCGTGTCTCGTCGCCGGGGGTCGTCGGACCGATGAGGGATGACGGGGAAGAGGACGCCGCGAGGCCGTCGAAGCGTTCGAGGTGGGACGCCAAGGCTCCCTTAGTCACGGCTACGGTTAGCGGGGGGAGGATAGATACCACCGCGAATATCTTGTTCACGGCATCGAGGAACATACCACCCGAGATTGAAATGCTGTGGCTCGCAAGAGATGGGGGGTCGATACCGTCGCGGCCGGAACCGCCTCTCTTTTCGGCGTCTCCACCGAAGCTGGGCGATCCATCGGGGAAGGATCTGGTCGGGAGCGAGGTCGCGCTTAGAATACTGAGAATGCTCACGGAAACAACCAACGATGGTAAGAGCTTGGGCTCAGCCGTGCTTGAGCTGTGCCACGCGTGCTGGATGATGACGGCTCTCAAGGAGGAAGAGGTAACGACAGCGCAAGAGTCGTTAGAAAATAAAATCGTAAGTCTTCATAAACTCGCAACGATGCCATACACGATTTACTTTCGAACCTTCACGATATCTCCCATCTCGTCACCATTGCAGATCGCCGATAAGGAAGCGTTGGAGGCCGATCTTGATACGAGAGCGTCTGTTGCGGGCGGTGCCCTCGCGGCGGTCCAGCAGGCCAATGAAAGGGAGAGGAGCTTATTTGATTCACAAAGCGAAACTCAACGAAATCAACTGCTCGCTTCGATTGCATGGGAATTTCGAAAGGTAAAGTGCACTGAAATCTCACTCGTAGAACACACTGGTGAACCTTATCTCATTAAGTGTCTGCTATCGATGACAAACAGCTTCTCTACACGCAGCAGATTATGCTAACGAACGCTAAAATCCCGGGATTCGAAGGACCAACCGTCGACTCCGCGGTAATCGCCTTACAGTCCAAGGTTTGCAGTGTGATGCACTCTGCCTTTTATCTTCGTGCGAGAGTCGGCGAAACATCACATGTCAACATGCTCAAGAAACAGTGCGAGAGCCTCGAAAAAATCATTCGCACAACGGTAAAAACCGATCCAGCAGACGACCAGCGGCCTAGCTATGCACCGATTCCGATGCAGCATCAGCCTCTGATATTTCAACAGCCAATGATGCCGCCAATGTTCAGCCAACCGCCAATGATGTACCCGGGTACAATAACTATGGGTTTCCAGCAGTTTCAGCAAGGATATCCGATGATGCAGCCACCGCAACAGTTTCTTGGCCAACTCAATTCACAGAACAATATTTCTTAACCTTAAAAATGCTATTCGCTCTCTTCGCCCCTTGACTTTTTCTTCTTTGGGGATGCGCTGACCCGGAAGAGATTTGATCGACGCACTGGCAATTCTCCAGTCGGCTTCAAACGCGTAGATCGTTGCCGTTGTCTCCAATTGTATTATGGCTGATGTCAACTATCACAAGGATCGAAGGATGCTCCACGAGGGCGACAGTGTCCAACAGAAGTATATCCTACTCTCTGTAGAGATTGAATGATTTAGGCTAAACAAATTAATGATAATCGATTCGTAGCTGAAAACTACCCGGGGAAGAATGGAAATGTAGACCATACAGGTTATGAGAAATTCTATCCGGATCAGGACGTATTTCCTACGTAATGTGATTTCTTGTTTGACTGCCGTCACTGACCGAGTCTTCAACTAGGTCTCTGGTCCCAACGCTTGAGTGTGCCAAAAATGGAATTCGCGAGTACCTATCACACATGATCAAAACATCAGTCGAAGTAATGTTTCGTATGCGCCCAAGTTTTGCTCAGGGCAAGCCGGGAGAACATATTCGACACCTTCTGAGTCTCATCTTCTGTGTAATATTCTCTGTAACTTTTACCAGTCTCGAAGAGAGGGGGCTCATGGATCTCCTCTTGATCCAAGAACTCGATCAGCATGTCCTTCGTCTGATTGAAATTAGAAGTGTAGTTCTCATAATGGAGGATCAAGGATGGTATGCGAAGATCCCACGTCGTGGCGAATGCAAGGTTATGCCATTGGATGTACATGAAAAAGTCTGCGTGGCTGGGATGGCGGGTGTGAAGAACAGGTATAACGCCACGAAGAAACATACGTCAAGAAGCCCGGAGCATCCATCGGCGTAAAACCGAATATAAATTCACTCACCACGGTATATCTTTCACCTCGTCAAACACGTCTTTGTAGAACTTGGAGGATTTCTCTTCATTGTAGAAACTATCGCCCCAATCCTTGCACAGAGCTCGAAATCCTTCCTTCGACCTAGGATACCTGGCGAGTTTGTCAGAGTCGTTCTTCCTACCAAAACGATTCAGCGTAAGATGAAATCGTGATATGACGTTATCGAAGGGGTCGCGTATGAGATGAACAGCACCAGCCACCAGATCTGTGCTATAATGGTCCATCACTTCTTTTGGTTCGCCCGTGATGGCATCTTTTTCAATGTGGTATCCTTCAACGCATCGGCGCAAGAAGATTTGGTGGTTCTCCATGTAACCCTCTGGGCCGCAAACGTCGCATCTACCACCACAGTGCGTTTTGGTTAGGAGATAGCCACGTTTCGGACGATAGTCATCGTCGTTCATAGGGGTCGTCCAGAATGGGCCTCCGGGTTTGTCTTGGAATACGGGTTCGCTCGTTCTATCCCTTTTAAGGTGTTCCCTACCGTAATTGGTGGCAGTATCTTTCCCCGTGACCGTCCTGACGAGATAGCTCGTGTAGGATGTCCCCGAATTCTGGAATTCATATAAAAGGGGAAGGAATGCTTGCGTGAGCAGACGAGGTTTTCGATTTCGTCACATCACACCACACAATACAAACTAGCACTTGCCGGGAAGGACATCAGCCAGATAAGGGGAAGCGAGACGTTGGCGGTGCGCTTTTGGATATGGGTTTCGTCTTGACGCTCAATGCTCTCAGCATACGCAATCTGATCACTTTTCGGTATAGTTGAGCAGCCCGGATTCATCCGAGCGCCGATGTAGCTCCACGATCGACTAACTACAATCCCGACAACAATGAATAGGACGAGGAACGGAAGCTTTGATTTGAATTTGGATTGAATACCAGCTTTTGGAGAACGAAGTAACATGTATTGTTGCCTTCCACCACTTGGCGACGTGACGACAATGGCCCCCGATTCAGTTTTCATTTTGCCACGTTTTGTTGAGTTATGTGCATCAATTTTTTGTGAAGCACGGGGAGTTTGCGTAGAAGAGCGAAGTGGGGCGTTAATCCCTCGCAATGGCAGTTCTACATAGGAATAGTATGTCATTTCTTGGTATCCCGCGCGGAAATCGAAGAACGGTGGCGCCACACCGACGCAAAACCCGCCGCCAAAAGAAAAAGCGTCGCTCGGCAAGGGGAACGAGCGCGAAATAGGCCGAACTTCACAACGATGCCGCCGACACCAACGTTTGGCACTGTCTTAGTGAATCGAAAGGCGAATGAGCGCCCCAAAGGTAAGATTATTGATTGATCCGATAGTCACCAAGATTCTCAACGACAACTGACGACCCCAATTTCGTTAACGGCAATATGAAAAAGATTGGGAGGTGCAGATGCGTCCGATCAGCCAAAAAATACGCGTCGTCGAGAATCTGCTGGGCGGACCACACCTCATGGTGACGGGGAGTCCAAGCGTCGCTGTGCGAATTTACAGCCTAGAAGATGCCAGTAGGCTCGAGGGCATTGCTTCTGTCTCGAACGATGACACTTCCGATGTTGGAGTTGATGGGCTATGCAACTTCCGCGACAAATACGAGCACTCGGTTGTGATTTTCGTCCTCCCAACAGGCCAGCAGCAACGCGATCAACTTGGCCGGCGCGACTCATTCGTCAATGCCGCGCAGAGAGCTCTCCTGTCATACGAAGCATCAGACGGAAATGACGAAGAAAAAAAGGTATGATACATTCACGTACCATCCATCTCCCAGAAATTTCGACCGCCTCACAGATAGTGTGCCGCACTTAATCGAATCATCACCTCAGAGGCGCACAACTAGAACCGTCATTGCCCTTGATACGTCGCAAGCATTGCTGACGATATATTGCGTGGTAAATTCCCTTCTACCAGAGAAGCGCGAGAAGAGGAGAAATTATTTCGCTCAGATCGGCGGCCAAAATTTTCTCCCAGGAGAAGGGACGCGCCATACAAAGGAAGTTATCGCGAATCACGTCACGAAGACGTTTAATACCTGGGCAGAGCGATTTGAGATGTCAGACGGCGATTCTGCAGTTGTATTGAGTGTGCTAGGATCGCTGGCAAATGTCACGACTGCTAATAGACACGTGTTGGATGAAGTACCGATAAGAAATGCTTCAAAAGAGTTAATTCTTGGTTTCTTTGGAGCAAAAGCTGCCGGGAAGAAGATTGAGGCGCAAGCGCACCAGGATGAGATAGACGACGACCTTGATGATTCTGAGTTGCTGGAGTGCCTAGACCCCTCGACTCTCAACGCAGTGCAACAAATTGAACAATCTCCCTTCCCCCATCGTCACTATCAATCCGCCACAAATCAGTCGATGATACACGATCACCACTCCTTTACAGAACACGCACCGTTCAATTTCACCCCAATTCTACCTCCACAACGGCTCGAATATCGTCTGACTTCTTCCATATTTCCAGAATCGTACTCTTTACACGGCGACTTTTCTCGTTCCCTTACCAATGGAAATCAACAGAAGATAGCTGACATCGATATCCATCCATTCCTGCGTGAGATGCATCACAATCATCGATCCGATGGTAACCATCACAATCATCGATCCGATGGTAACGTCACATTTAGGGGATGCTATCGCACTCAGCAGTTTTGAATAAAACTTTCTCACGATATTTCACCTTATTGACAACAAAAGCAGTGATGAACCCCTCGGAAGCACTCACTAGTTTTAGCAAATCAGCTTCAATAAAAATAATTTACGAACATTGAATCATCAGACCGTTTATCTATCTATATTTCCAAAGAGAATATCATGGTCTATCGCACGTCTTCGCAGTAATGACGAGTATTGGTCTCACGTTCGTATCCAACATCGAATCTGTTTGCAGTGAATGGATTTACTCGCCGGTCGGTTCGAACAATTCCAGAAAAACCCGGAGAGTCCTCCATCATGGATTCGAAATTGCTCATCTCCCCATCCTCATCCATTTCGCATTGACATGCATTATGCGAATCCTGCTCTATCGACAATCGATGCTCCTGACATTGATGTTGATGAATGTCTGTAAAAGAGTTGGCTGAGGGTGCAATCGTGGGCTGCACCACTGGGGGGTGACTACCAAAGCATCTCTGCTGGTGCTGCTGATGATTCCTCCTCCTGTCGCTCTCCGCGCTCCACCATTCCCAACGTCTAGCGGGCATGGCCATCAGAAAATCGAGCAAATCCTGAAGCGTACTGACGGGGGTCCAAGAATTATAAACCGATGTGGCCAAGTCGATATCTAAAATCTCGGTGTAGCCCTGGGTATGGCCCAAGCCGCCGCCCTGCGGCCACGAATGACGATGATGCAGCATCGGAGGGAGAAGGTTGATCAAAATCTTCTTCGGCGCGGGCGGCTCCACGTGACCTTGCATCACAGACGACGACACCAAGGCCGCAGAGGCGCTGCTATTGTAACGGTCTAGATTCGCATCCAAATTTTCGTTGTTCGGCACAAAATCCCTCGTGACGCGAGTAATCACCGGAGGGACGTGTGGATACATCCTTGGGACTTGAATTAGGAATGTCCAGCGCTCGGGAGGCAGGGGGGACGAGGACAATCGCTGCGCATTGTAGTTATCTGTGGGGTCGTACGCATGACTAGAGGACGTGGTCTGATGCAGGCACGTCAGACGCAGCCGCAGCGGGTCAACTGGATCTCTCACCAGTCGAGCGTGATGGCTGTACAATTCAACGTGGATTCGACTTCCCCTGTGATCTAAGGAGGAGCAACGGTGATTTTCGGTATTGCTCAAGCCGAGGTTCGACGTGGACGCCCAACGTTTTCCTGATATCAAGCTGTCGATGTCTCTATCAAGACGAAGCTCGCCGGGAGAAGTTGATATCTTAACCCGTTTCAAGGACAGCCCGATGAGCCTGTATTCTGCGGAGGACGATCTCTTCATCATATATTAGCTCTCTAGACAGAGAGGTGATATCAGTTTGAACATGTAAAAGGGGGTGTGGCTGTCTTGATTCCTGAAAGTCGGGGCCGCGGGTACGTTTGACCTCAATTTACCTCGAAGTTTTAAAATTGAGAATTTCGTGTCCGAGCCCACGGATATTGTACGAGATTTAGGGGTATTAATCAAACAATTGATCAAAACTCCCTAAGAAGAGCTAGTAATTGCTCACTAACGTGTTGAGGGTCGCTTCTGTGTCACTATTAGAAGTAGATGTTGAAGTGAAATAAATGAGACAACTATCTTGCACACACAGAAGAGAATCCATATATTTTAATAATCATTTTTATTGAGCCAAAAATATCCGCACTGAACATCATTCATCATGAGATCCGGCCAGGTATCATTCGCCGAAACATGCCTGGTGGTCGTTGTACCCAATCTCTCTGCAGGACCATGCAAGCACAATCTGTGGTTCACAAAAGACGAACTTAACCTGTTCAAGGTGAACTTGGCAATCTGCATCATTAGGCTCCGACGCTGCGTCTCGGAGAACCATCTTCCGCCTGTCAGTTGCATCGTAGGCCTCGAGAAGTTCCTCACCTCCGAACTCACTCTAGAGTACGAGAGGCGACGGGACAAATTTATGAGGGAAGTACTAATTGAGGCTCGATTGAGATGCACCAATTACACCGAGAGCTCGGAAAGATTGAAGAGAATATCAGCCGACAATAGCAAATGGGCGAGAGTGCAAGCTCAACTGGTGGCGAGGTTCCTGGAGAAATATCTCGAGATAGAGTGCACCGGACAACGCCAGGTCGAGTCAATCAATGGACCGTTTCAGGAAAGTAAACCATGCGACGTCTCAACTACGTCTACTCACGTGAGCCCGGGCTTCGTTCCTGTATTCGAGAGAAGACACGATCACGAATGAACTCTCCCTGCCGAGTTGTGTTGTCTGCAATTCAACTAAGAAGACACAAGATGTATTTATGTGTATCAGTTTTGGGCTGACCTCTTCCACAAACCAAGGCAATGTTGTTAAAGCCCCCTTTGACTATCGACGGGTTTCGAAACACCTTAAGTTTGATTGCAAAATAATGAATTGGAGTTTGATACTCCTAGTGCAATAAGGTAGCATCAATGGAGCGCATTCCACTAATGAGTATAGTAACCTTTTGACTCATTGCATCTTGTTCTTGACGGGTGATATATGTATATATATACATATGCCATACCCATGTATGTAAAAGGTAAAGACTAATCTAAAAAAATCAACCATTATTTATTTCAATTTTGATAACAATAGGTACCAACCAGTTGGGATATCTTGCTGGCAATCAAACAGTGTTGTGATACATATAACGTTTATCTTCCAAGAATCTTCATTTTTCGACATATTTTCCGGCACTACGTATCTTGGCTGCCAAAAAAATCACTTATCGAGGAGGATAGGCGAGGATTCATTTCGAAATCCAACTCTTCTCGAAAAGCGCCAGCATAACCTTCAACGAATCGACTTATAAAACTTTTCACATTTCCATCTTTGGACTTTTCTTCCATCTCTCGTAATATGGCCTCTTCTTGTATCGTTGCTTTGAGTTCTTTTTCCAATCGCTGTATACGAGCTTTCCCTTCTGGAGATATGTACAGCTTGTTTGAGTTTGATTGTGTTCCGCCAAAGTTTTTGCTACCACCGATTTTCAACTCTTGGGCATCGGTGAGATGCTTGACTTCTCGCGCAGCTAGTTCAGCTAGGCGTTTGTTTCTTCGGGCGTTTCGCATTCCTTCTCTGACACGGTCAAGGGTGAGGATGAGTGTTCGGTTTGGAACGGTGAACGCGAGGTAATGATTACCCAAAAACCTTCCTGGACGGAGGAAGGCACTGAACTGCGGGCAGAACAAAGTCGAACAAGATCTTAAGAATATCGACGTGGGAATTCACAAGAAAGCCTAGACCTTTCCACTATCTTACCTCAATTCGTAGTTTCCCATCGTTTATGTCTATGTATCTGATCTGATTGTCCTCACCCAGGTTGAATCCATCCATGTCATCATTCTTTTTCAGGGGGGAGACCAACGGAATGTATGTGTATAATGGCTGAAAGGTAGGTATCGTGTAATCAAACCAAGCTTTGAATTTACCTCTCACGCTGATGTGTTTCAAGCATTTTTACAAAGAAGAGTGAGCAGACGTGTAGGCATCGACCATTAAAGCGTCAAACACATGTTCGAATAACGTGTAAAGAGAGCTAAAAATAATTGACTCGGACTTACTTCCTCTCGAATTCTTTTGGACATTCCGCGAATATTGCTATCTCAGGCTCAAGCAAACCAATGATCCGTCCATTTGATCGAGTTCCGATCTTAGTTCGCAACTTGAACCCCTGTTCAATCGGGTCATGGCTATATCCCAGAGCCTCTTTTATTTTTGCTCGTCCTGTAATTATTAGCCGGTTGCGTCTATCAAAGTGAACATCTTCTAGCTTGGCAACTTCAACCTGGGGTGCATTCTTTTCAAAAGGCTTCCACGTTCGGCCGTAGAATACCGCTCCATCCAATAAGTCACGAATGCCTCTAACACGTCTACTCAATGCCCTGGCTACAAGACGACGCAATCCGGCATCAAGGAGGACAGAATCCATTATATCGTCCTTGTCGAATGAGCATGTTATTGTAGCTGTGAAAGGCTTCAGGATGAGTGGACCCCCCGGCAGTACCTACGTCCGATAACATAATTTACATCAGATGGGATAAGAAAGGAGATGAAATACTCCAAGAACACAGCGTTCGGGGCAAGACGAGTCTCTCACCCTCTTCACACCAGGGATGGCCCCAAAAAACAATCGACGCAGATCGACCTGCAGGCCCTCTAGCACGATACTACCTTCCCCAAGGTCTACTGAATCAAGAATCTCCTCGGTATCGGTCACACCCTCGGCGTCATACCCCGTCGGCATTCCCACCGTTGAACTGCTCGACGATGCCTCGTCAACCTTACCGCCGAAGATCGAGGAAAACCATCCCCTCCTCATCCTCCTATCGCGATTATTGTTCGTGTCCTCTTCCCCCGTGTCACTCCCATCCGTATTCCTCTCCTCTAGCATCCTCGCGTGTCGCAACGCCGCCATATCCTGTACCATCGCCTGATATTCCTGCCTGTCCACCACGCCATCGCCGTTCGCGTCGTAGAGGCCAACGAGGCTCGACGCGAGCTGAGTCCAAGTTTCCCTCGACCTCGCACCGAACTTGGCCCCCCCGATCAACGCCGCCATCTTCAGGGCCTGCGCTAGCTCCCATACGTCGAGGGATCCGCTCTTGTCGACGTCGATCTTGTCGAATGCCTCGTCGGCGGTGTGCGACTTGCCAAAGCCGAAGAATCCCCCTCCTCCTCCTCCTCCTCCCCCCCCGTGCGCGTTCGATCCGAACGTTCCCGATATTCTCGACATTCTCGACTCGCCATCGATGCCCCCCATGCGCAATTGTCGAAAGCCGAGGCGCGAGAAATACACCCTCATCGAATCGACACGCTTATCCCACATCGGCGTCGATGGATCGGCATCGACCTCCACCTCGAGGTCGCGTACCTCCTCGGCGAGGGCCACGATGAGACCGGATATGAAACGCGCGCCGAAATTATTCCTGTTGTTGGCGTTGCTGCCGTTATTAGTGCCGCCATCGTCGCTCGTCACGTCCGAGGAATTATTCGCCCTCATCGTCGTAGACGTCGTGGTTGTCGATGAGGCGGGGTTGGGCATCGCCGCGGTCGAATTATCGGCGACGGCGTTCAAGGCGACATCATCGCCGGCACGATCCGTGCCATGTCCCCGATCGCGACGAGATCCCCTACCACCCCCGAGCATGCCCAACCACCTGCTCGGGAATTTCCACCTCGCGTTGGCATTGTCGTTATCGTTGTTGGTATTGCGAGCCGTCGCCGTAGTTGTGGTCACGGCGCTCCCGCTCCCGCTCCCATCTCCCGTGCCTACCCCCGATAGAAGGTCGCTCAGCATCCTCTCCCTGCGCACCTTTTCGCCGATGCGACTTTCCAACCCCTCCATCAATAACGACTTGAATCGCACGCCTTCGTCGATGGACCGGGCGTGTCGTCTCGCCCACGTCGCCTGTCGGGACGACATCGCGCCGTCCGACGGCAATAATGTTAGCTCGGCGTCGTCATCGTCGATCGATGCATCGTCCGTCCAACCGAGCAACGCCGTATCGTCGAACGCGCCATCGTCGTCCACCACGTTCACCGGGCATGGTAGGGGGGAGGACATTCCCGTCGTCATCGGCGCGGTATTCTCGTCGTGTTCGTCTTCGCGATCGTCGTCGCTCATCATTATGGAACGACGCGAGTCGACGATCGCGACGTTACCGTCGTCGTCTCCCCCATCCCCCCCCCTCGTCCGTCGTCGTCGTCGATCGAGGACCGAGAAAACGAAGGAGGCTTTCCCCGGTGACGACGAATGATGCGACGTATGTGACGACGTCGGGGGGGAAAGCCGCGCCCGCGATGATACAGCGTCGAGGGTATCGCGAGCGATGCGACGACGCTTCTTCGTGGTATGAATCCTCGTCGGGGGGGCGGATGCTGCGACCGTCGTCGTCATCGTCGATGACGACGACGACGCGGCCATGACGACGACGATGGCGATATACGATCGACGTCGCGTCGTAGTCGTCATGGCGGTCCCGGACGACGACGCGCCGTGGTCCCCTCCCGCGATCGTCGTACGACAATGGTCGAACCCCCCCCCCTTACGCTTATATCATTCGTCGAATGAGTTGCCGTTCGTCGTTTTATTTTATCAATCGAACCGATCACACACACCCCCGCGACCGAATGACGCCCGATGATGATTATTAATGATGATGATGCGCCCTTCTTCTTCCCATTCCGCCCGGCCTTCGTGGCGTCCGATGCGGAGGGAATAGGAGGAGGAGAAGGGCCGGGCCGCGCGCAGAACGAGGGAGTGTGTTCCTCTCTCTCTCTCTCTTTGTCTCGGCGGCGCTGAGTGTGACGCGAGCGAAACGGACGTGCGGGAGAGACGCATCGAAAAATAATGGGGATTCTATGGTCTGTCCGTGGTCGCTCTGGGTGTCGCGTTCTGTCTCAGGATCCAGGCCTGGACCCGACCCGAGACCCGAAGGACCCGCACTTCGTTAAGATCAGAACTTCACGTCTGCCCGTCGCAGCATGGTCGCAGTTGGCCAAAAGGGGTCGACTATGTACATGGGACGAAATTGTATGTTTTTTTGGTATTCATGTCTACCTATTCCTACGTGAAGTTTCACTTTTGGACTTGGTCGTTTCTGAAGTAATTTATTCCAATGGCACCACTCCCGGCGCGCATCTACGGGATTTTTGGTGGAAAAAAAATCTCAATTTTTATTAATTCGGCGAACTTCAAACGCAGCTCTGTAAGCACAAAAAAGCTAGATAATTGAGTAATACAATGATGGGCATGGCAATGGCCGCCATTCGCCGGGATCACAAAAGTGCGTCGGCCCTTTTTAACTGACGAATCTTAACATAGTAGGGAAGCCCTCTGTCGAATGGGCCGACGCACTTTTGACATGGTAGCAAGTTGTGGTGGTACCTTGTTGGACCACCTCGCCGATCACCTGATTTACCTCTCCACTGCCACTTCCTTCTGGTATAGCCTCGATTCGACCTATGACCATGAATTTCACCTATCAAAACGATTCGGTATTTCCCCACAGGACTATGATTGTCTTCTTGTGGCAGCCCAACTTGCTCACTTCCATAAAAAATGGGGCTTCACCATCAAGAAATTGAAGTGGAAGCTCTTCATCGAGGGCCATCAATTTATAACAACCAACTGCACAGCCGCATTCGAAATTGAGTTTAAGAAGTTAGACTTGGATGCTTTCATTAATGGGGTGTCCCCAAAGCATCGGGTGCAGAGTCACTTCATTCGGATTGGCGGACTCGATGCCAACTCTCCTAGAAAAATTGGATTGCAGAAATATAGTGATGGCAGAATGATCATCACTCCTCCACGATTGAATGGATTTTGGATCAAACAACAATCGTTCTTACAATGTGTGGAGCAGTTCAAGTGGAATTATATACTTGAAAAGGAGGAGGACAATGACACAGATGCTGATGGTGAGAACAACGAAGCTGCTATCGACAAGGACTATGACAGCTATACTGACAATGACGACGACAATGTTAGCTCAACCACAATGAGCAATAAAAAGAGGAAGTATGATATCATCACATAGTCTGATGACGGCGATACGACAAAGTCGGATATGGCTAAGTTACATCCACATCTGACGCAAGCTCTGGGAGGGGGGGACAATGGGTTCGATCCTACTGACCCATCAGTTCATAGATCAATGCATAGTCTACTAAGAGAGTTAAACAATCTACTGAGCACAGAATATTGACTAGATGTTAGTGGTATATCTAATCATAGAATATCCTATGTTAGAGTTCCTCGTACCAAAAGCAATTCTTCCTTCCGCAACTCAAAAGAATGGCTTGACACCGCCATCGAAATCTCCGGCTCCAAACACTGGGGAACATTCGAATCTGCCTACCGAATCACCAACCACATCATCCGATATTACCGTGACTCCTTCCTCGCCGCCTGTGAAACACAACAAGTACCTGTGTGCAACCCAATGAGTGCAACAGAATTCCAAGCAATGTTGAGTGCCGCAAGTGTAAGTGGCACAGGTGAAAGAGAATTAAAAAACATCTGGGTGCTCATCTCGGAAAAGGGTTCTGTCCCACAAGACGTAGCATTGACATGTTGTCTGATGGCCACACATGGCAGTATTGAATTCACCTACGATGGAAAAGAGAAGGCAGAGTTTGTTGAGTAGACAGAGAATAACATCAACGATGAAATAACAGTTTACTTACAGCGACATTTGGCGAGCAAATCAATCACCCCCTCGGAAGTTGTGCGCGTCCAAGTGGTTGTGGGTAGAGATCACGGAGGCACTGCTTTTCAATTTGGTGCATCCGTTTCTGTAGACTTGACCGATGAAAGATTTATAGAGTTTGAGGTATCTGTTTGTGAGTAGATCTGTCGGAAAGACACAGGCAAATTGATCAAACAAAGCACAATTCTTACACGACATACCCAAGGTCTCAAAATCGTGGCAACATGGAATCTTAATATAGAGGTGAACGATGAGGGTGTCATAGGCCATGGCATATTGGCGGGAAACTATCTCGCTAAATGTCGCGATTC
>JALLBA010000666.1:0-15186 GCA_036939675.1 Cyclostephanos invisitatus
TGAAAAAAGAGATCCACATGAATGAAAACCATCCGAAAATGCGGATGCTATGAATTGAAATTGAGGATAGTAACCCCTTATTTTGTCTTTTATCCCAAATACTTACATCGTCGCCCCGCCGCCGGCTCGACCATCGGACGAAAAGACTCTCTTGAGGAGTTACAGGGAGGAGATAGAGAATGGTCCTCGCCGAGGTCCCACTGTGGGTAAGCCATGGTAATGCCACCACCCCCCCCGATAGCAATGGCGTGCGGACCCTCCCCGAAATGGGTTTCGCCGAGCCATTCAATCCAAGTCTTCGTTCGACCGCTGCCTCGGGAGATCAATCATCTGCCAAACATGCATTATCGCTCCTATCGTCCACGCGGGGAATGGGTCGGGCTCCTATGTATTCCATCGACGTGCATCCCGATGGAACGCGCTTCGCCACCGCCGGGGGGGATGGAACCGTGAAAATTTGGAGCATGTTGTGCTTGTTCGGGGGGAAATTCAGTCGAGGAGACGACAAGAAGCAGAAGAGGGCGGATGTCGCATCCAGTAAATTCCTCCAGGATGGGAATTACGTCAGTAGCAATACGGAGAATAATTTAGATGATAGCTCTTCGGAGGAGGAGGAGGAGGAGAGGGGAGGTCGCGAATCTTCCATGAATCAGCAGGGTAGGCCTCCTCTAGGAAGTAATCAAACGGGTGTCAATGATCTCAGTGGTTTGGTTCGGAAGAAGAACGGTAGCAAGATTACAGCCAGACGTGGGGGTGGTGATGGTGACAATAGCCAGCCCCCTATGTCGAAGTCGATCCAAACCACCGGTGCTATATCTGCTGCTAATGCTACTGCATCAACAGTCGGCGTGAATAACATCAACGACGATGTTTCTGACACGGCGCATCTCAATCATCCCACCTCTGGCCACCACAAGGCGAAAAACCACAAGCTCCTTTGCACAATACCCTCCCATGACGGATCTGTACTTTCATTGCGTTTCTCTCCCAGCGGTATCTACCTCGCGACTGCCGGGGATGACTCGTGTGTGAAAATTTTTGTTCGTTCGGCCACCCCTTCACTGGTCAAGGGAAATTTGAGCGGTGGCGGAGGTGGTGGCGGAGGTGGTGCCGGCGGTGAGGATATTGAGCATTGGAATCGTATTGCTGTGTGCCGTGGACATCATTTAGATGTCGTGGGGTTGGCGTGGGCTCCCGATGACAGTTATCTCGTCAGCTGTAGTTTGGATAGCATGCACCCCATAATTGTCTGGAGGCTATTTGATGTGCTGCGCAATACAAATGATGAAGGAGAGTTACCCATTAGCGGTGTTATGGGCAGCGCATTAAAGACTTCATCACCAGTGCCCGTACACTATCTGCAGCCCCACAAAATATTGGGGCGCAATGTGCACACGTCGACGGTCAAGGGCGTTTCGTTTGACCCCTCTGGTAAATACCTGGCAACTTCGGGAGATGACCCCGCCATTTGTATTTGGAGGGCATTTGACGATTGGGATTTGGAAGCGCGAATTGACGCCGATAGCGGCATTTTCCGGAGCAAAAAACGCAAACGACAGTCCGCCGTCGACCATGGCACTAGCACCAATAACAGCTCAATTGTAGATGAAGAGGATGATCCTGGTGAATTAGCCAGCTTATCACTATTCCGCCGCATTTCGTTCGCCCCTGACGGTTCTCACGTTTGTGCCACCAATGCCACGTTGCGGGGCAAAAATATTGCCGCTATGATCAGTCGTGAGGGTTGGATGGCGTCGGGTCCTCAAGATGGTAAGATCTTATTGCCAGGTGCTGCGAACTTGGTCGGACACAAGCAGCCCGTAGTGGCGAGCCGACATTGTCCCGTGTTCTTTGCAGTTCCCTCGGAATCAGGGGAGAGTGATGATGATGGCGATGCAGAGCCAGAGTATGCCACATTAGTTGCGTTGGGTGACAAGCGCGGCTTCGTGACTATTTGGTCAACCAAGAGCAGTCGTCCGCTGTTCAAAATGCAGTGTTCAGAAAGCAAATGCACCGTTACGGACATCTCATGGGGTGTTGTCCGTTGTTGTTCCGACCAAAATGACAGTGATAGTCATGATTCATTGGTCATGATTGTCTCCTTGCTAGATGGCTACATCGTCAGCCTAAATTTTGATATACCGACCGAAGTCGGCGGCGGATCTATACTATCGGTCGAAAAGACGCGACGTATTTTTCAATGCAAATATGGCATTGAAGACTTTGTTGGTAATTGTTTCTTCTCTCATGACGAACAACATCGACCAAAGAAACGCTTGGTTGATAATGCTGGGCCCATGCTGATTGAGAATGCTCTGCAGATTGCGATGGAGATGGAAGCTGAGGCCGATAATAATGGTGGCGTTGAAACTAAGATTGTGAAGAATGTCATCAACAAGAAAGCATGGCAGCAGTCATTCTCACATGACGCATCGTTACTTCCTGGTTCTCTGAACACAGAGGAAAGGGAGTTAGAATCGCTCGCTGAAGGCGGCGTGCAACACATCTGTCCCCTGACTGCCAACGGAGCTTTCCCCAGTATTTCTGACGAAGATAATGCTCAAGCTAATTATGGTGATGTTATAGGAGATAATAAAAGTGATGGGAAATCAAAAAAATCTCTAAAAAATGCCATAGATGCTGCCTCTGCGGCCGCTTCTGTAGCAAATGATATCACATCGTTGGCTATGAATCGGGCGGTACTGGGGAGCAGTGAAGCGTCAAGTCATACTGCAATGGCAGCACAAGTCAATGCTGGTAAATCATTCAAGCAAGCCAATACTGCAAACATTGAAACCAATTCTACAGTATACAGTATGGGCCCAGTCATGCGAATTCCATGCACGACGAGCAAGATACTCTCTGTTGAATTGACATCCATATCTAAACCTGCGTTGTCCTCCACTGTCATGCCTACGTCACCCTTGGATGGAAATTTCAACAAAATAATTGCGGACTGTACCAACTCAACGTCGGAAGAAGCTTCATCCTCGACACTCACCATCAGTCGTGGTGGTGTGAAAAAATGGATGGATATTATTGTTGGGACAAAAGCTACCGCTATTGCTGCCAATCACCAACTCCTGGTTGTCGGAACTTCAGATGGTAGGTTGTATTTGTATGGAACATCTCCCACGCTGGGATGGTCAAGTTATAGGGCATATCGTGCATTTCCGCCCTTTGTTTTAGGGACCCCAGTTGTCGAGCTCAAGTTATGTGATGGTATAGATAGACAAGCAAACTCTTCGTGTGAAATGGTTGTGGTAACATCAGACGGATTTTTTTTTGTTTACTCAATACTGACCTCGGACAAGCCCAAGTTGAATTACAAAGGAAGCATCATCCCAGCCATGCAACACATACAAATTCAACAACATCTAACATCGCCACGACCAAATCTTGTTCGAATTCAAATTACGGATACAAACCAATTGATGCTCATCCTTGTCCTTCCACTGACATCCCCTGGAAGATTGCTATGGGGTTTCATCTACAATCTCGAAATGGAACTTTGGATGTGCATTTCTGACGCATGTAGTTTTGTGCTCTCAGACTTATACTTTGCTCTTCCCGGTGGAGGGGAAACAACCCAGACTAATAAAACCAACCAACGACAAGGAGAAAAAGATGATCAGGGAATCTTGGGAAAAATGGAAAGAATAGTCAGATCAAGTGCCCCTGCCGTGGCATCAGCCAAACAAATTTATCAAAAATTGACTACTTCCAACAGCAATAATGGTCCTACATCTAACGACATAATCACCCGATCCCATTGCGAGGACAGGCTGGCCTGCGCAATCGCTCTTGGGTCTTCGTCAGAGTTCAGAATGTGGCTAAGACGATATGCACGATTTCTAGTTTCCTCGGGGAACGAGGATGCTCTGCGATTTTTGGTGGATATTTTGATAAATGGTCAGCCGGACCCGGTTGAAGTAGGTTCACTTCAAACTGGATATTCACCTTTCTTTCTCTCCATAAGCAAGGAAACTCTTGGTTTGAATGGGAAGGATCTTGTACGCACTGCCATTTTGCCTGAGTGCCTGACTAGCCGTTATTTTCAAAGACTTACAAATGAGATATCAATGGAGCTACTATTGGAGTGAATGCATGAAATTGCAGCTTAATATCTCCTCATATAATTTATTTAAAAACCGAGGTGATAATAGTTAGTGGTCTGTCTATAATTATCTAGAGTTAGTAGAAAGGACCATAACAATAATGGCAGGCAGAACTTGTTATCAATCAAGGAGACTTTGGATCGCAAACGAAAAATATTGATTGCACATCACAACAAGGAGTCACTTCTCAAATGCCCCATGATGTGCCATAGGGTGCTGTTATTTATTCAGAAGGAGAGGGATTAAGTGAAATCAATGAGAGGGAATGCGCCCTCTGCCTACGCCCAGAAGCATTGTGTTTGCATGTGTTAATCCCCATTATGTCGCAAAGTCTGTTTGGTAGCAGGGACTCCCCAATTTGGAATTTAGAAGTCTTCTGCTCAATTCGACTGGGGACTTCTGTTTTAAAACTGTGTCCCCAATTTTGAATCGTTCCTATTTGGGGATCAAAACTTGATTTTCCAGATAGAAACAAACTCCATTTCGGAATGGGTTAGTGTTGAGCCGACCCCACTCCAAAACTGTCACCCAATATTCCCGTTTTGAAACAGTGATCGCCGTTTCCAAGCGGGGATCTGTATATTGCGTCTATCCATATCGATACGGTGATCACTGTTTCGATATGGATATTCCAATATTTACCATTTCGATACGGTTAGACGCAATACAGCCCAAATCGAAACGGCGATCACTGTTTCAGGACGGGGACATTGAGTGACAGTCTTGGAATGGGGTCGGCTCAGTGACTAGAGGAGGCTTCTGACCCGTGAGTGAAGTGCCGTTCCATCACACAAGCCCGATTTCGAAATGGAGAGTCCCCATTTCGATATGGGCAGGTACCATAGACACAGAAATTCCAAATTGGGGAGTCCCCGTTACCAAACAGAGTTTGCAACAAAATGGGGATTAAGATATGCACTAAGTGAGAAAAAGTGATTTAGTTGTCCTGTTAATATGGTTCAAAAGATAACAATCTATGTGTTGTGTATTATTCCTTTTTGAGTCATATTCGAATAAATATATTCTTCTGCGGTACATGCATGCGTATCTTCTGACGTCGTATAGCTAAATTTCATAACGATGCGATACTTTCCGAGATCATATTCGTCGATGACGTCCACTTTTTTTTATCAAAAGACACTAAGCAGCATCATTTCTCGGGGGGATCGTGATCTTCTCGCCCGGCTTCACGCCCGACAATCCCAACATATCGAGCATCTTCTTCTGCTTCTCCGCCTCCTTGTTCAGGAGTTCCGACGTCCGCGCCGCCCTATCCGTCTCCCGTCGCTCCCGACGCTGACGTTCCATCGCCACCGCCTCCTCGTAACTCGCCTCCCCCCCCCGTCGTCGACCGCCGCCGACGACCACCCCCGTTGAGCCGTACATGGCGTCGTCGTCCAATTCCGTCCCCCCCCAGGCATCGCCCTCCCTGTCCCTGGCAGCTCCGTGGAGCTTCTCAGATCGTTCCCTCCTCCTCTCGCGGTCGCGTTCCCATCCCGTATCCGGCCTCGACGATGATACTCCGTGAATTTCCTCGTTGGCGAGTTCGATGCGTTCCCTGTGTCGCCTGTCGGAGTGCCTCTTCTGGGCTGCCGTGTCGGCGCCCGCCATCGTCCATGTATCTTCATCCCCCTCCCGATCGCCCTTTCGACTAGTGGGAGGAATCGCGACGCGCGTGCTCCCCGTCGTCGTCGTTTTCGCTGCCACGGCGGCGGGAGCGGCCCCGTCGTTGTACTCCGTCTGCTTCTTCACCCCCGCGCGTATCATCTCCAAACTCTGCTCCTCGAGCCTATTGGTACGAAATTTCCAAGCGTGCTTCGTCCTAGAGCATTGATCCAACGCGTCCCGCGGGAGCGACGTTCCGTTCGGGGTATAGTACCCCTCTTCCATCATGCCGGAATTGTATGCGACGACGAATTCGTCGAAGGCCTCGCGGGATTCGGATGAGTTCAAATCCTCGAAGTGTATTCCGTAATTGCGATACAGGTACAGGCGCAGATGCGGATTGCGCGAGAAGTAATCGGTCTCGGCATCCAACGTCTCCAGTGGGGGAACGCGGACGATATTTCCCATGGAAACAAGCATGGACGGATCGACGGGGGAGGACATGTCCCTGAACGACCCCCCCTCCTTTTTCGACGTACCTTTACCACCGCCATGCGCCCCCCTCTCCTCGTCCTTTTTCTCGTGCCCACCGCGCCTCCTCTTCCCGTCGCGACGATGACGGTCGCCGTGCCTCGATTTCTTCCCGCGATGATGCGAGGACTTCTTCCCCCCCCGACGTTCGCCCTCGTCGTCGTCGTCGTCATCGTCATGCCTCCTACCAACGCCGCGCTCGCGCCTTCCCCTTTTCCCATCGCGTTTTCGATCATCGCGCCCATCTCCCCCCTCCCGTGCCGTCACGAATTCCCTCGCCCTCGCGTACAGCCTCTCCTCCTCCTCGGTAAGGCGTTCCCCGTGGTCGTGAGGGTCGTCATCGCCATCGTCCTCGTCATGCGCGCGTCGTCGGCGACGGCGGCTTCTGCTCCTATCCCTGTCGGTCGTGCGACGACTATCGCGGCCGCCGCCGCCGTCGTGCTTGCGGCTCTTCTTCCTTGGACGGTCGTCGGTCATGATGCTTGTGATGGTATCGTACGTCGTACCATCCACCTTTGGGGTCGGGTGAAAAGGGGAATACTTTGGGGTGAGGATCTACCTAATTACATACGAATACGGTACGTATCGTAAAGGTCCAAGTGGAGACCTTACGTACTATAAGTACTTACTTACGTACGTACCATGAATACAAAACCAAAAAACGAGAACGACGAGGACACCAGGCAGGAGGACTAGGACGAGGACGTGGACGACGACGAGGACGAGGACGGGGTCGTTAAGATCCAAACAGGATCGAGACCACACTTGCCATGGTGGCGATACCGATAGTAACGATCGACGGAATCGCGTCCTTTCTATCCCTGATACTGGCCGCCACGGCGTCTCTTCGTGCCGGTTCGCGACTATGCCGACGAATCGACATGGGTGGATCGATCGGTCTCATGGACGGACCTCCCATCCTCGGCCCGCGTCCTCCCCATTCCGGCATCCACAATGGTGCGTCGAGTCGAGGGAAACGTCGTACTCGTTGTTCGCAATGTCGTGGTACTCTCGAGGAGGACGGCGGGATGACGATCGGGCGCGATGACGACGACGACGACGACGACGACGGGGCGGGAGGAGGAGGAGGTGGAGGAGGGGTCGATGATGATCGCGTTACGACGACGGAGGAAATCGAGGCGTCTCCGCTCTGGGAACACATCGAGGCATTCCGACGAGCGGCGATATTGGGATTGATATTCGACGACGACGACGTCGTCGATTCGACGTCCTACTTCTCATCCTCATCCTCCTCCGCCGACGTCGCCGCGCTGTACTCCGACGTCGTCAGACACGACGGGGGGAGGGGCAGGTCCGGCGTCGGGAGCATCGGCGTCGTCGGCGGAGGGATCGATGGGGAGGAGGAGGAGGAGGATCCTGCGATCGCCGCGGCGGTGGAGGCGGGTCTTGGCCTGCTGATGCCCGGTGGCGGCGCCCGTGGCGGCGGCGGCGGCGGGGGGGGTGTCGACGTCCGACGACATCGCTCGATGGGAGGAGACTTCACGGGAGGGACGAGGAGTGGAGGCGGCAGTGCCGTCGGAGAAGTCGACGACAGCGACGGCGGAGGCGGTGGCGGCAATCCCATCGCCCTCGCGGCGTCGTGGTTCGCGCGGGAACTGTCGGCACCGTTCGCGGCGTTGCCCGCGTGGCACGGCCTGCTTCGCTCGTACCTGCGCGAGAGGAGGGAGGACGAGTCGAGGAGGGACAGTCGGTTCGCCCTATCGCCGTGGGAACGATGTCTCGTATATCTCGGGGTCGGGTACGGCGGGAGGAGCGGGAGGGCGATCTACGATCCGTCGGTTATGGACTTCGACGAGTCGATATCCGCCACGGCGAGCATCCCGTGGAGGAGCGCTTCGTCGTCGGACGACGCATCGACAGTCGAGGACGAGGGCAGCGTCGACGACGCGGAGCCATCATTGGCGGATGCGAGATCGGTCCGCGTTAGGGCGTTCGCGCCTCGGGCGTTCAGGGACCTTAGGAACAGGTGCTTTCGGGTACAAGAGCGGGAATACGCCGAGTCAATCCTCAATGCGGCCACACTAAATATCCTCGAACGAAACGGAGAGGGTTTATCGCTATTCGACGACGGATACGGCGATCGGCTCGCGTCGGTGGGGGACACGGCCATGTCTCGCATCGTACGAGAACTTTTGGCCGAAGGACGGCAGGATGGGAGGGCCCGGGCGTCGTCGTTACCGTACATTTCGTTTCAGTCCAATTCCAAGGGAGCCGCAAGGGCGGGAACGTTCTTCTTCTTTACGGCGGACGGCGCGTTCATGATTAAGACCGTGAAGAACGAGGAGGCGAGGGCGTTCCTGGAGATGCTGCCGGAATATCACAGATTCATGTCCAATCGCGTCAACGGACGGAATTCGCTGCTCACACGTATTTTCGGCATGTACTCGGTTCGGTTTCCACCGGACGATGCCGACGATGACCGGACCGCACAGAACTTGGGAGATAGATGGGACGGTGGAATGTTTTCCTCCTCCGGACACGGTCTCGCGTCGTCGTGCCTGACCGACGACGAGCGGGTGTACCTCGTCATGCATTCCGTGTTCCCTCCCGAGGCGTCGTCCTTCGTCACGGAACGTTTCGACCTCAAGGGTTCCACGGTTGGTCGTGAATGCTCGGCGGAGGAGCGAAGATCGAGGGGTGCCAATGCCGTGCTGAAGGACTTGGATCTGAAACGCGAGGTCGAGGAGGAGATAAGGATACTGGATGAGCTAGATGCCGCAGGAGGAGGGTGCGGCCACGATAGAAAAAGTACGTCTCGTTACGGAATCTGCGTCGGGAAAAGGAGCAAGAGGGCTCTCATGGCACAGCTCGAGAGGGACGTTGACTTGCTGTGTCGGTGCAATGTCCTAGATTATAGCCTACTCGTCGGAGTTGCTGATATGGACGATACGGAAATTATCAATGGCTTGGCCAAGAAGACAACGTCGAGCGGTCGCATGCCAATCTGTATCCGAAATTTCTTCCGATGGCTGGATTTTCCCATGCCGTACTACGGCGCCGGAACTACGAAGGTCGACGGCGGCGCGCTCTCCTCCCTTCGAGGGACTCGCAGGGGCATGAACGTGATGTACTATTTGGGCGTCATAGACTTTTTACAGCCGTGGACAGTGAAGAAAAGGTTAGAACGGGATCTGAAAGGCCTCGCCGGGTTTGACAAATCCGAAATTTCCTGCGTCGCGCCGGCAGACTACTCCGCACGATTTCTCAGATTCGTTAATTTTCATGTGACATGATATGGATGAGAGGGTCTACAGGTGTGAATTCGGCGACTTCTTCTAAGCATCGTAAGTTATTAGCCGGCAGTCTTAATTCTGCCCGCAACTTTGTTGTCGCTAGGTATACGATTGTTCATCCTCGTCCCACGAAGGGCATATGGCTGGCCATAACGGTCATGCTCAAAACGTTTGCATTGAGAGGCAACGCCGCCATGGCGAAAACCGCATTCGCGGCATCCTCCACCGAAAAGCAGGGCTCCGGCGCGATCGTGCCGTTGGCCTGTGGCATCCCCGCGCTCATCGAGTAGGCCGAGCCGCCCACCGCCCTAGTCATGTCGCTGTTGACGTTGCCGAAATCAATCTGTCCGCATGTAATGTTCGACTTCCTCCCATCGAGCGCGATGCACTTCGTCAGACCGAGGACGGCGTGCTTCGACGCCGTGTATGGCGCCGAGCACGGACGAGGAGCGTATGCGCTTATGGAGCCGTTGTTTATGATCCGCCCACCTTGCGGCGTCTGCGCCGACATGATCCGCATCGCCCCTTTTGCCATCCTCCAGCAGGCGGTAACGTTCGTGTCGATGACCCCGACGAAGTCCGCGGTATCCACATCCTCCACGGAGGTCGGCGCGATGTTTATCCCAGCATTATTGAAGAGGAGGTCCACCCTACCGAAATGCGACATAATGAGGTCCATGAGCCGTCCCACGTCGTCCTCGTTGGTTACGTCCGTGGACGTTGTCAAGACGTCGATCCCGACGCCGTCCTTGGAGGCATCCACGCAAAGCCTCTTGGCCTCCTCCAATGGTCCGATCCTCCTCCCCACGAGGACGAGGCCGACTCTCAGCGCCTTGCCATCGCTTCCGTTCCCCCTCCCATCATTTCCGCCCCATCCCCCCTTGGCAAGACGGATCGCGGTGGCTCGTCCGATGCCGCTACCACCGCCGGTGATGAGCGCAACGACGCGATCGACGTTCGGTTCGATCTGTACGGCGAGTTGCGACGACGACGACGACGGCGGCGGCGGAGGCGGACGCGTGGGACCCCCGTCCTCCTCCCCCCCCCTCGGACGGAGCGCGATGCCCCGTGCCAACGCATGCGAAAAATCCTCGCAGTACTCGCGCACGATATCGTCCACGGTCGGCACGGATGGCGCGCCCAATGCCAATGCCCTATCGGAATTTACTTTCGTCGGGAAGGATCCCACGATGTCGCATATGTCGTCGTCGACGTCGTATTTTATCTCGCCCAAGTTGCGCGCCGAATCGCGCGTGATCGTACGCAACGTCGCGTCGGCGAGCATGCCGAGCGATACCGGCCTCGCGGGGAGGAATACCGTCCTGTCGTACCCGAGGACGCGATCGACGTCGTTCGGCATCGCGTCGTGCAATGCGAGCATGCCCGTTATCGCGGACCTGCATCCCGTCACGGCATGCGGGACGTTCGGTCCGATGGGCAGGACGGCGCATTTTCCCGACAGCGGCTCGCGGACCACGGACGAATAGCACGAGGTGGTCGCGGCATTCGGCATGCCCGCCCGCACGATCACGGTGGGAAGACGCACGCCGCGGCCGTCGCAGTATCCGCGTCGGTGGTAATCGGCGAGCAATAATTCCGCGCACGCCTTCGTGGTGCCGTAGGTCGTGTGGGGACAGGCGCGGGTCGAGTCGGATATGGCGTCGATGTGGGTGACCCAATCGGCATCGTGTCCGGCGCCGATCGTTGCGCCCGCCGACGAGAAGACGAATGTCGGACGCGACATCGACGACGACATCGACGATGATGACGAAGACGAGGATGCCCTCTTTTCCTGCCATGCGCGCGTCGCCTCGAGCATGTTCATCGTGCCGTGTAAATTAACCCTCATGGCCAGATCGGGGGGGGCGCCGCTCATCACGGCGCCCAGGTGAAATATCGACAGGCCGGCGTCTCCGATTTCGTCGATGACTCCACCGACGCGATCGTCGTCATCTTGTCCGCCCATGATCAGCGACATGCAGTATTCCATTTGCGACACGTCCCCCGGGACGTATCGCAATTTCACGTCCCTCTCCCTCGCCATGTCCTCGAGTTCCGGGAATATCATCGCTTCCGACGATGGCGGCAGGACGATGTCCGCCAATATCAATTCCACGACCCTCGCGTTCGCGACTTGTCCGCATCGGAGTCGTCCGTTCTTGCCCCGTTCGCCAAGTATCTCCCTCGCCAGGTATTGGCCTAGGAAACCTCCCCCGCCAGTGATTATCACCCTCGTCTTGATCGTGTCGTCGTCGTCGATGTCATAGTGAGATGATGACCCCATCGCCGTAGTCGCCGTCGAAGTCGTCGTGGTCGTCGTCATGGTCGTCATCGTCATCGTCGTCGTCGATGTCGTCGCGCGCGGTTCAACCTCCCCCCTTTTTTAGTATCCGGGTGGCGTGCATGTGTATCCAGGATCGCGGCCCGTTTGTATCCACTCTGTGTGTGTGTGACTCATCGCATCATACTTATGTTATGTGGTATGCTTCGCCTCGGCGCTCGACGCGACAAGGCACCAAAAATGAAATATTCTCCACGAGTAAATGAACGATGCGCCGAGTACTAGGTCGACTCAATAGCATATTACTCTGCCATTCCGTCGCCTCCGCTTCCGCCTCCGCCTCCGCCTCCGCCTCCGGCGTCACCGCCGCCGTACTCCTACCAGTCGCCTCGAGCGCACGTCGTCGATCTCGTTCCCCCCCAGCGTCGTTAGTCACGTCCTCCTCCTCGTCGTCGTCGTCGTCATCCCGTCGCTCGAGCGCAACGACCATGACCAAGAAACGAGTCGAATCCGCAGTCGGGTCGGCCAGAACGTCGAACGAGGGTGGCGGCGGTCGCGACGACGGCGGCATCGCCCGCCGTCATCGTCGTCTGATACTCCATTGGTTCCGCGGAACGGACCTTCGATTGCACGACAATCCGGCATTGCGACGCTCGATGGACGCGTATCATTCCCCCGACCGCACGATGGGGGGGGGGGGGGGGGTCAACGACGAATNGGGGGGGGGTCAACGACGAATATGCGACGGTGTCGCTGCTGCCGGTATTCGTCTTCGACGATGCGCGCATTTACGGATCGGACGTCGCATCCGCAACGCCGTCGTCGTCGTCGTCGTCGTCGTCGTCGTCGTTCCACGGCGATGCGCCCGCGATGAAGTGCGGCGCGCGACGGGCGAAATTCGTAATCGAGGGAGTGGAGGATTTGCGCGAGAATTTGGAAAGGGTCGGATCGGGTTTGATGGTGGGGATGGGTAGGACCGAGGACGTATTATCGGACATCGTGGAGAGGTGGATCGCCGCTGAAAACAATGATGGGCGCATGCGAGTCGACGTGATATGTCAGGAGGAGGTATGCTCCGAGGAGCTCAGAGTCGATAAGGCGGTCCGGTCGAAGCTCGTCGCTACCGTGGGGGGGGAATGTGGCGGGGGTGGCGAGGTCCATCTCGAGACCGTTTGGGGATCGACCATGTACGATCCATCCGATTTGCCATTCGACGACGGCGTTCACGGCATACCAGATACCTTCACCCCCTTTCGGAACAAGGTCGAGAAATCATGTACGATCGGGATGCCGTTGGACGGACCGTCCGACGACGACGTAGACGATATCTCGCGCCGCCTTCCGAAATTGCCGGACTATTGCGCCCGCGATATCGGCGTCGTCGATGTCGTCGGCGATACCGCCGCCCCACGTCGTCGCGCATCGTCGATGTACATGCCCACCCTCGCCGACCTGGGTTACACGTCCGAGGATATCGAGATGGCGCATTCCGTCGACTCCAGGACGGCCATGCCGACGAATTATCGTTGTGGCGAAACGTACGCGTTGTCGAGGGTCCATCAATACATATGGGATAAGGACCTCCTGCGCGTATACTTCGACATGCGCAACGGCATGATCGGATCGGATTACAGCACCAAGTTTGCTCCGTGGCTAGCGATCGGGAACGTCTCGCCCCGATACATCGCGAGGGAATGCCGACGGTACGAGAAGAGTCGGATCGAGAACAAGAGCACCTACTGGGTGGTATTCGAATTGCTATGGAGGGACTACTTCAAGTTCTTCGCGAAGAAGCACGGCGATGGTATCTTTCGCCTGGGCGGGACGATCGCATCGTCGTCGTCGTACTCGTCGAGGAATGGAGGCGGCGGCGGCGGCGGGGGTAGGAAGTGGGGGATAGACCCCAGGAAGATACGCGCCTGGAAGGACGGGATGACGGGATACCCGCTGGTCGATGCCAACATGCGCGGTAAGTCGACGAAATATCAGTTTTATAAGGTGTCTCAACTTAACTCTTTGTGGCTAATGCAATATCCTTCGATCCTTTGCCCGTTTGCGATTAGAGCTCGCCGCTACGGGATTCATGAGCAATCGCGGACGACAGAACGTGTGTTCCTTCCTTGCCATCGACATGAACATGGATTGGAGGTACGGCGCGGCTCACTTCGAGGAGCATCTCCTCGATTACGACGTGCACTCGAATTGGGGCAACTGGTGTTCTGGCGCTGGCATGACGGGGGGACGGTTGAATCGCTTCAACATCGTGAAGCAATCGAAGGATTACGACTTCGGGGGGGAATACGTCCGACTTTGGTGTCCGGAGCTCGCGAACGTACCGGATAAGTACGTGCACGAGCCGTGGAAGATGAGCGAGGCTCTGATGGGGGAGTGCGGTGTGAAGATCGGACCAGGGAGGGACTACCCGTCCCCCATCGTGGATCCCAGCATCGTCCCGAGCATGATGGCGGACGATGGCAGGGCACGTGGAGGGGGTGGAGGAAGGGGAAACGGGAGGGGCGGTGGGAAGCAGGGAGGAAGGGGCGGTGGCAGGGGAGACAATGGGGGCCGCAATCCCAATCGCGGACGTGGTCAACAACGGGATATGAAGTCTCTCAAGACCGGCTCGTACAATTTCGATTCGAAGTATGTTTGACAAACCGATCATATTAACGCGAGCGTTCTTTTGCATGACGAAATATGACTTTGATTGCCTTCCTTCGCATTTTTGATCCGTGGTAGATATCTCCGTGCACAACCGAAACCATCACCCCAAAGAATGATATTGGGTTCTAGGTAAATAGCGAATAAAATAATTTTGCTGCAAATTATAACGAAGAGAGAGGATGTCTGTACACTCATGTATTCATAACTGACAATTTGAATCTGTATTGGACGAGCTAATATATGTTGAAACCTAAAAATTGATTTAATCCTTAAAGATGAAATGATGTATTAGAATAATGCACGCGAAGAGTTAGAGTAAATTTTTTCAACCACCGTATGCATACATTGTTGTGTCAACTTCTTCTTCCGGATTTACCCGCAGCGTCTCCCGATTCTTGCGCTTCTTTTGACGTTTCTTAAGCCTATTTCTCTTCAAATCCATGTATTCCGAGTAATGAACTTGTATCGAGCTGTTATTGTCGAATCTATCTTCATCGAATCGAGGAAAATCATACCTTCGTTCGTTATCTCCAGCTATATAGCAATCCGTGATTTCCTTATACAGATTGATATCGACCTGATTCAGCTCGGTCAATCTATTCAGAGTATGATTATTTATCGTCAACGGAACCAATTTGTTCGCGGAGTGAGCGGCATGTTCGCAATATGCGGAATGTTTTTGAGTCACTCCGGGAACGCCAAAGAAGCTTTCTACCGCCGAAACGTATTCCGG
>JALLBA010000667.1:0-27714 GCA_036939675.1 Cyclostephanos invisitatus
ATCATCATCATCATCATCATCATCATCATCATCATCATCATCATCATCATCATCAACAACAACAACAACAACAACAATCTCCTCTCAATAGTCCTCCTTCTCCTGGATGTCAAAATAATTGGTATGGACCATATGACGTTCATCATCGTTCGATATATTGGTTTTTTTGGCGGTATAGAAAACACCAATCTCGTCATCGATCAGTCTCTTGGCACCGTACACAAGTCTTTTCGCCTCAATGAAATCTTCCTGACGGAAATAATCTAAGCAAAATTGTCCGCCCACGCTTTCTTTCATTACACGAGAGTAGGAATCCTTGATCTCATTGTAGTCCTCCTCCATTACTAGGTCTAGCCACAACCAATTTTCATCTTCGTACCTTGTAGTCTGATCTTCGTGATCTAATTCCATCTCGCCAGTCCAGCAGACTTTTTCGCATGTACACAGACAGAGTCCAGGACTGATGCTGCGCCTACATAAATCATGCGACCTCAATCTCCGTGTGGGCAATAATGTGCCTCTTTCCTTTGCTCAATTCCACTTATTATCGCGCCAAAGTTAACGAGGGAACAAACGCCAAGGAAGCGCAGGACATTCTCGGCGATGACATAGGAGTCATCAAAGTAGTTCTTTGGCAAAAAAAAGAGATTTCCGTGCCCACGTCGCATATTGGGCATACGTCATCGTTGTCGTCTCGATACGGGTAACACCCCCCCCCCCCCCCCCCCCCGACGGTGCGGGTACGGTACGAATCGGACAAAAAAATGCATTCGCGATTTTCGATTCGCGGCCGTCGAATTGGACGCGTGCCCCGTCGGTGGGGAGCATCCCGGATCGATGCCGGAATGCGTGCGAGGGGGGTGCGGGCGATATATCGTACCCCACACACACTTCGAAATGTGCATGCCGTTGGGAGAGAGGGAGAATCGGGGGGATGAACATCATATCCCTGCATCCCGCCCAAAACGTCTCCCGCCCAAAAAAATCGAAACCTGGAGCCAAGGACAGACCCACAATCTGGAACAACACGAAAAAAACATCACCCCCAAAACAACGCGCGACTGTCAGTTTACGGGTTGACGTCCATGACGATTGATGACGCCAATTAACATGGATCCCAACCACGATCATCGTCGACGTCATCCCCCCCCCCTTTGTCGTCGTAGTCGTCTCGATTCTCGGCATGTCGCATTGCGTCATTTCGCGTTCCGTACGTTCGACGTCGTCGGCATCGTCGTCGCGGCATTCTCCTCCTCCTCCTCCTCGGTATATCGCGACGATCGTCGCACAATCGAGGATCGTCGTCGTTTTCGTCGTCGTCATCATCATCGTCGTTCGTCGTCGTCGTCGATCATCGATGGACGATGGACGGCGCAGTCGTCGTCGATCGCGGACGACGACGTCGTCGTCGACGCGCATTCGACGCACGTCGCGCCGCGGCGGTCCGTGGGGACGAAACGCACGTGGATCGTCCAATGGAGGTGAGGGGGGGGGAAACAATGGACGTCACGACCATTCGCGCGTTTTTCCATTCTCTCATTTTCCCTTTTCGTCCCGCCGCCCCCCTCCACCCACCCCATCCACCCCCTTGCCAAAAAAAAACCGCCACTCCTCCATCCTCCTTTACTCGGCCGACGCGGGCGAAACGAAACGAATAATAATGATAATAATAATAACATGCAGGGGGGAGGGCACGGAGGGATACAGCGACGCATTGCGACAATTGGAATTCGAATCGTCGTACCATGCCGAATTGGAAGATCATTACCACCGATCGTCGTCCTCGTCCGATGACGAATGCAATGGCGTTGGCGTTGGCGGTGGAAATGACGATGGGGATCACCATGCGCCGATTTTCGAATACGCGAACGCCCTCTCCTTCCCGTATGGGAATTACGCATCATCGTCTCCTCATGAGGGCGACGATACGATGATGGGCGCCCAAGAATGCGACGACGACGACGACGACGACGACGACGACGATTTGATTCCGTTGCCGCCGAGATCGCAAATCGAATCGTACGAGTCGGGAATGCAGTACGTCACGTTATCCCACGTCGCGACGACGGCGCCGTCGTCGCGCCGCGTGCCGGTTCCGCCCCCCCCCGATTCGATATTCGAGGGTGCGATAAGGCGATGCTCCCTGATTCGCGTCGCCTTTCGCATATCGGCCGTAAGTCGTACGTACGAGGGACTCGCCGCGGAGGCGATGTGCAATGATTCGTTCGTGGATTTGATGACATCGACGAACGACGACGACGACGACGACGACGACGACGACGTCGACGCGCATCCGCCCACGTGGTCGATACGATTGCGTCGGTACGGCATCCCCCGCGACGACGATGATGCGCGCGACGATGACGACAACGATGAGGAGCGGCGGCGGCGGCGGCAACGACGGCCCAAACGACGACGTGCGCGATTCGGGAAGAACGCGCGATCGCCGTTGCGCGAGGAGCGGGGCGCCATTCTGTCGATGGCGAATCTCGTTAGGTCGTTCGGGGGGAGGGTTGACCTGGCGAATCCCGAATGCGGCATCTACATCTTGGAGGGGCTGAGGCGTCCCCCCCGCCATGTTACTTCGCTACGCTGTGCCGCCGAAAATATCGACGACGACGACACGAACGACGTCGGCGACGGCGCCAATAACGAGGCGGGCGATGGCAAGCTGCTCGCGAGGGTGGTCGCCAGGGGTCCCAAGACGTCGATATACGGCCCCAAGACGCGCATATGCATCACCACCACGCCATTGTGTCACGTGGCCTCCTTCGTCATGTGCAACGTCTCGCGATTGCGTCCCGGCATGTCCGTGCTGGATCCCTTCGCCGGATCCTGCGCCACGCTGCTCGCGGCGTCCCACATCGCGTCGAGGTCGACGTCACGATCGACATCGCCCGACGCAGGAGTACTCCGCTGTCGCGCGGTGGCGATCGAAATAGCGCACAACGGACAGGTCGATCGGGATGACGTCGTGCGCGACTTCGTGTCGCGTTCGTTGCCCCCGCCGTTGGAGATAATACACGGCGATTGCCTGTCCCCCGACGTACGCGGGCGCGCGCGCGATGCCATCGGGGGCGTCGCGTTCGACGTCATCTGCACCGACCCGCCGTATGGCATACGCGAGGCCATGTCCTCGGGGGACGGGGAGGGGGGGGATGATGGCGATCCTCCGTTGACGCGATTATTCCACGCAATGGGACACGATCGGGTCGATGCGGGAGCGCCGCTGTTGAGGGTGGGCGGTCGACTGGTCGCGTTCGTCCCGGTGAGGAAGAACGAACGCCTCGAGGACTGTCTGCCGGATGCAGAGGCAAGGGAGCGCGCGGGCTTGGTCATGGAGGGACGGGGGAAGGAGCAGGTTCTAAGCGAAACCCTATCGAGATTTCTTGTTTCGTTCATATGTGTTTCCTAACAATATGAAGACAAAAAATGCAATAATGTTCGCACTACTTTATCTATTTGCCTCCGGTGCAAGCCTTAGGTCAAACACTCTTCCTTGCGAATCTGTTTCCTCTGGTCACAGCAAAATGGTACATAATTGGGTCCAAATTCTACAAGCACTTGGACAAAATCGCATTCTTGGGCGATCCATTGTTCACAGAACACCACCTAAAAAAAATGCCAGGCTATGTGTTCCTATTACCTACCTATTGGCTGTATTGTTTCTCAGGTCATCACAAGTTGAGTTGCTGCAGATGATGTTGATCTTACAATTTGACATGCTGTCTTCTGTGGCTTTACCTATACAGCATTTTGCATCCTAGCAAAATTTAACTCAACACCCACCCTGTCTTCTGATGGTTGTTTTGCTAGAATGGTATCTCTTGTTATTGACAGTTATACAGACCTGGGGCTATATGAAATACATTCAGAAACAATTAAGTTGTTCTATGGATATCAAGTTTATTTTTCAAGCTGATAACTAATGCTAAATCTTTTGCTGGATTGTGATGTGCCGTGATCGTTTTTCAGGATTACGCTAACACATGTCTGAAGCTGGTTTAATCAAGAGCTATACCAATGCAGTGCCACAGGCACTTTGGGTAGGACATGCCTCACCCTAACCCTCATGTTCTTCTTGGTACAAAATGTAAAGGCAGAATTGCTGTGTGAGTCACCCCAAAAATAGAAACATTTGGAAACTCGCCTTGTGTGCATTCAACACCAGGTACCATGTACCATACACGCCAAACAGCACTCAACTACCCAATTATTGTTTGTTGTTTGTAATGTCTTTTTTTTTGGGGGGGGGGCAGCAGACAGAAACAGTGATGCCTGTGACAGTGCCTGGTCTGTGGTCTACTAAACTAGATACATGAACCCAAAGAGTACGGTAATTCAGGTTCGTGTACATCAATCATTCAAAGTTAAAGCACAAGGCTCTGGGGGTGCATTTTTTTCATGTGTCACTGATTCCTTTAGCTCTACTTACTCATTACCTTTTACTAAGAATACCTGCCTAATTGCTACCAATTCCTGTGTACGTAATGTACTGAGAGTTGAAGTTACTCACTTTTACTCATAATTGAATTAAGTCCTAGGGGAGGCCAATAGAACTTTTATTCTCTCTGTGCAGCACACTACCGCTGATACTGATCACTTCTATTTGCTGTTTGGCATGGTAGAGAGTGAACATCACATGGTTCTCATCATTGTGTTTGATTAGTTTGGGCATGGAAGCAAATTTTCATTGGTAAATAGTACCTTCTGCATGCCCTCATTTCAGAATGGTGAGTCGTCCCTGCTTCAGCTGCTACCATTGCATAGTCCAACACAATATTAGCACAAGCAGGCATCTGACATTGATAATGGGGTTGTCTCTCATGTCACATTTCGAAACCAACCATTAAAAGTCTTTCAATATTATTTCACAGTAGATTTAGATCAGCAGTAATTGTTCATTTCAAACGCGCCCAAAAAAACGAGAGATGGGAGAAGACCCGACTCTAAGACAGACAAACTCTGTGTCAAAAAACAAATAACACACCCACACAACACAAAGAGATCTACGATACTACTACACATCCAAGAAAAGTGTCAGGGACGTCATTGAAATGGAGGATTCATCGGATACGCATATCACCAACGATCACGGCCAGAGCGCTCACGTGGGACTTGTCGCCGATACCGTCGATGGTGATACCGATCGACTGCCATGGGCTAGTAGCGCATCGGAGGCGCGGACTGGATTGCCCAATACCGAGGACGTGCGTGGATCATCGTGCTGCCAAGAGGAGGCGGACATCGCGTCATCGCGCGGAGCAGAACCATTAAAAAGGGCCCCGGTTTATGTTGATCTCGCAGATGAGCTTGTTGGGCCGGATCTAGCTGCTGTCGCGGGGGCTGATGATCTCAATCCGGTTTTCGAAGTCGGTCGGGATCGTGGGATGGATACTGCCGCTCGCGAGGATTCGCAGTCTGTTACCGATGAGTGTAACGTCGACTTATCACGCGATGACGGTGAATTCGACATCTATGGGCGTAAACGCACTGACTCCAATGGTGGTCAGAATACAGGCTTTACGCAAAATGATGCTGCGTGGACCCCATCGTCAATTGTGAAAACAGCGTGGTCACAAACCGATCAACTCTCTAGCTCACACGTGTCGCCGTTTGGTCGCGACGTCGATGCATCGAAGTATCTCCCCTCTTGTATTGTCAAATTGCCGCCGGGAGCATCATATGGCGACCAACTGGTCATTCGCTGGCCTCGTCGAAGTACAACAGTTGCCTGCAATACCAGCGACGACAAAGGGTCCAAACGAATGATGTCGGATGACGACGACTGCTTCCCGAGCGAGGTAGACACCGACATCCTCGTAAAAATTATCGTTCCGAAAAGGATCAAATCAAAAATCAGGTCGGATCGTCACCTCAAGGTATTCGCACCGTGGATCGCCGCCGAACGCGCAGCCATGAATACGCTCACGGCGAGACAATTGCGCAGCATCGGAATCGACGGTCACGATGGCTGCAACGCCATCCTCCGTCGCTCTCGTCGTCAACGAATCAGGAATCACGGCGAGGGAAACTTCTCGGCGGGACACTCGCGCATCGGGGACCGTTATCAGGTATCGGCCGATCAAATCCCATGCGCGACCACGTGGGGAAACGAGCGCACGGCGAGGAGCGAATCCACGGCCTGCGAGGGCGATGCGGCCGCTGAAAATAGTGCCGCTGCAAAGTATGATCAAATATGGGATGCGGTTTCATCAGAGGAGGCGATTAAGGGAGGAGAGCCCGTGGACGCATATTTGGAATCGCTTGATACTTATCAGAAAGCTCGAGGCTTGATGGCGTTGCATCGATTTGCATACAAGGCAACGTCGTCCGAACAGTGGTTTCATAAACAAACAGCGACGAAAATTCCATTCCCAGATAAATTGGAACCGTCGGGGTGGAAATGTGAGAAACCTCATTCCATGTTAGAAGGGATTCCATTGTCGAAACCTGAGACGACTATATTTAACGAGGCAATCCAGGAATATCGCAAACAATGGCCAAAAATTGCAAAAGCAGTGGGTACATCCGTAAATCGTTGCCTCGTTCATTATTATTCCACATACAAGGCAGGGGAAGGACACAGTTATTATCTCCAAGTTAAGAAACTTTGGGAGCAGTCTGATGAATGTGAGGTGTGCCATGATGGTGGGGATTTGATTTGCTGTGACGGATGCATTAATGCCTATCACATGGCATGTATTGCACTAATAGAGGTGCCAGTGGGGCAATGGTTCTGTCCTGAATGCGAACAAAAAGTCAAATTTTAAGTTATTATACTGCATTTGTTTGGGGGCACGAATCAGCAATATATTTGGCACTTTCAAATAAGTGCGGTGAGTATCGCCCCAACTTCCCAACTTGCTGTATCAGTTTCTTTTATTGTTGCATTTCGAACCTTTCGAACACCGGATCTAAGCTTGTCTCGTCGCCCCTTCTGCCAATTACCCACGTGCATCGTGTCCACCAAAAGGGCAGGCTTGTGATAACACACACGGCAACAGAGTGGACATCATCAGAAACCCTGATCATACTAACCATATATTTGGTATGAATAAACATAATCACTATAATGCAAATATTAATGAATGATTTTGTTTCGAATGTCATTTCGATTCAATTTCAACTTTGATCTGATCAGTGATGAACTGGAGAAGATCATTGCCTCTCTCAAGAGAGAGGAGTCCACACTTTCTTCCTCCTCATCTTTTTTTCCCCCTTGAGCTGCCAAAATAATATTAGGAAAAAATCCTCAAATACCGTCACCATACTGAACAGTCATCCATTGACAACACGAATAATTATTGCATTCTTGTGCATGCCGATTTACCTGTGCTGCTGTTTGTTTACCGTCACTTTACAAAATATGAACTTTTTATACACACCAAATTGATTATTGTGTTCTGGTGCCATCACATTACTTGCTGTGCATTGATTTACAGTCACTTTACTTCCCCCGAAAAGGATAAAATAAAGTGCATTCCAGCACATCACCAAACATTGTTGATATTTTGTTGGGTGTTTTGTTTCTATCATTTCCCAAATTTTAAATCTGTTCTGTGGCAAGTCACCAAACAGAAATTTACGAATTTGTTTACTTTCACTAAACAAAAACATCTGCACTCATACACATCACCAAATAGATATCGGAAGCTTTAAAACACGTCACTAAACTTCGTGTATTGTTTTTATCATTATTTTTTTTCCAAATTTTAAAACTGTTAAGGGCTGGCCATCTCAAGCCCAGAGAAATACCGTCGCGCCATCTTTCGTCCATCGAACATTGAGCCATGCAGTCAATCCCATCAAGCCATGTCATCGGGATCTCAAGCGCTTGGGAACTCGAGCCATCGTTTGTCCTCGGGATCGAGCATTGGGATCGGGATAGAGCGGTCGGGATCTCGAGTTGTTGGGATATCGAGCAGTCCTTTGTTGGTCAAGATCAAGCTGTCGAGATCATGCGGTCGAGAATTGGGATTGGGCAGGTTGGGAAACAACAATCAGCCTTCGCATCAGAACATCAAGCAAGAAAGTGAATATTTGGATAGTTAATGCATAGGTAAAAACAATTGTGTTTGATGCAGTGATTAGGATGGCAATTGGATGACAGTCATGGAAATGAGATGGGCCAAGATGGTGTCAAAGAGCGACTGTCTGATCACTAGTGATGAATATGGATACCTTTATTTTGATTTGGTGAGGTATATGAAATGCACATTTAGCCTTTGGTAGATTCTTATACAGTAGATTTCTATACTGTAAGTGACTGTATTTGGATTCACGATTTTTACTGGTGAAATGTGTACCTGTAAAAATGCAATAATTATTGATGTTGTCAATGGATCTACTGTTCAATAAAGTGATGGTATATAAAAATATCTCCCTAATTTCTAAGTTAAGAAACTCGAAAAAACTCGGCGCGCCAAAAATCTTTAGTATGGTGAAAAACATCTTTCGTGTGTCATTGATCGTGCGAGCTACATAAATATTGCGCATGACTTCTGGCAAGAGGAGGATAGTGCGCGCTCAATGCGCTAAATCTAACTATCTGAACAGATAAAAATTCGGAGAGAAACTACGTTTTTACAAAGCTAATCTAGAGAGTGGGTGGTGGTGACCACCCTTAGCTGTTAAGCTGTTAAGGAAATCTGGAAAAGAAAATTATGAACTATTTTAAATTAACCAAAATGGGGTCTCACTTACCTGTTAAGCTGTTGAGGAAATCTGGAAAAGAAAATTATGAACTATTTTAAATGAACTAAAATGAGGTCTCAACCGATGAAGAGGAGCGCTCACGTAGGATTCTGCGTGATCTCATATGTTTCTGGTGCACTTTCCAAGGTGTCAGTTGACACCTCCTCAGAAAGATCCAGGTCAAGTATGAAGAGTCTACATAAGCGACCGGTTGAACTTTGGAGCCATCATCAGTTCCAATGCACGAATCTCAGATGTCTGCACTAGTTCCTAAATAGTATCTTTGGATCTTTAAAGATGTCATCGTTTAGTTGATGGGTCCGTACATTCTACGTAGGAATGTTGATTTGTAGTGAGGTGTGTCAGTAACCATCACCTTTGGATCTTGTGGCTCACAAGCCTTAGGGTCCATAACGACTGGCTGTCATCTCACACATCAGTGATTGCTATTAGCAAATCGCGACATTTAGAGAGATAATTTCCCGCCAAAATGCCATGGCCTATGACACAGACCCACAACGTCCGCTCCATACATATACAAGGTGTATGAGACTGTTCATATGCTGTGGATGGGCAGATGGGTCCACCATCATGCCACTACTAGGCATGGTGCACTCGTGGGTGGGTCAAAATGTCACGATGTTAACCTTATCCTTAAGGTTATTTTTCATATGATGAGCTGCCACAACACACAAAAACTGGCACAAACACCCCGACCATGGTGGCGGAGCTGTTCGCCCCTCTAGTGATGACACAATCTAACATGCAGGTGACCTGTCTAAGAGTTTGGTTGATGCCATGGATGAAGAATTATAGTAGAAAATCGTAAACTAAAATAATAATTAATTTATTTCTATGGATCTCTATTATTTAAGGAATATCGCCCACCCACTGATGACAATGGTGGCTAAAACGGCATCCACTGTCGTAGGCAGATGCCCAGATTACACAAAAAGACTAATAATATTAAAATGAATGTGTCTATGTCTCCATTTTAGTTTAAAATAAGGATTCCTACTCTATTATCAACTGTTATGGTCAAAGATGAAAATGTCGATGACAATCAAATGCACCTCTGTTCGATGGCCATGCTGATGTGCTGGTACAATACCGAGTACATCACCCGTGGAGGGCATTCAGGGCTTCACTCAAAGCCACTGGATGCCGACATCGGGCAAGTTTTTGCTCCATATTGCCCCAGCGGACAGCGGGGTCACATAAAAATCAGCATACTTGCTCGCCGTATTGCTGACCATGGTAATGCGCCGGAAGGATACCAAGCACCAAGCACATCACCCGATGGAGGTGGTTTAGGGCTATGACAGAAGAGTAACTATTGTGGCCAATGTATGAAAGCGGTCACATATACAGCAGTTTTTCCGGTTTTTTTCATCGTCAACCCACTAAAAAGGGGGCTCCAGTGAAGTCAAGGCCCCTAATAACAATAGGGGCATGCCGTAACAAACTGACAGAAATGACCTTAGTGTAACGATGTGATATTGGTTGGGGTGGCTAATCTAGTGTAATAACTTAATAACATTTGATTTCTATTAAGAATTGTATTAGCTATAATTAGCGTCACAGGAAACGAAATTGGTCACCGTAAAAATACTCTTAAAATCTTACTGTTTAAGAGTTTTTGACCCACCCACGCTTGCACCATACCGCCACAATACTTGTTGCTGCAGAAAATTTATGGATGTTGGCTGATTTCCTGGGTGACAGTGGGGCTACAAATGATGTTATAATGTCAAGGTGCAATGGTTCATGCCACAGACACCCATGTAATGTGGGTCCCACATCCACTTTAAACATATGAAAGGTGTTTGAGACCATTCATATGCTGTATATGAGCAGATGAGTCCACCGTCATGCCACTACCACCATTTATGTTGCCACAGAATTCAGGGGGTTGGCTGATTTCCTGGGTCACAGTGGGGCTACAAATGATGTCAAGTTGCAATGGTTGAGTCCCCAGACCCACATGTAATTTGCCGCAGAATTTAGGGAGTTGGCTGATTTCCTGGGTCACAGCAGGGCAACAAATGATCAGAGTGAGCATGAGGATGTTGTCATCGACGTTTTTGGCTTCATTGAACTCTCATTTTTGGTTTCATCGTGCTCCTGGGGGGGGGGGGCTGTTGAGTTCTCTTGGGCCACCATCATCAGTTGATTGTTGTTTTGAGGGGGGTAGGCAGAGCGATTGCAATTGCAATGGCCTCCTTGCGCCATCACCATCATTCTCCTCCCTCTCCCATTCACTGATTGATTGTTGTGTTGTTGTTTTTCTTGTGGTCATGGTCGTATTTGTGGTAGCCTGTTGTTGTGGTGCCCCTCCTCTACTTCTGCCATCATTGGGCTTTGGCGCGCTCCCCCCCCTCCATCCTCCTCCTCCTCCTCCTCCTCCTCCCTCTCCCCCATATCGCCACTGTTATCGTCGTCCAGCTCAGGTATCCATTGTTTAGTTGAGTGTTGTTTTGGAGACAAGAGCAATTTCAGCGATGTTGCCATCGTCATCGCCGTGCCTCCTCACTGGCTTCGTTGCGCTCCTCCCCCCTCCCCCCACCGTTGCTTTTGTCGTTCGTTGTCTCCATTCCTCCCGTGTCACGATCATTATTTGATTGTTTTTTTTAGGGAAGGTGGAGCAAGCACAATGATGTTGTTATCATTGTTGTTGGCTTTGACGTGCTTCCCCCCTCCCTCCTTCTCCTCCCTTCCTCCCCCCCACCTGTTGTTGTCACCATTTTTGTTTTTGTTGTTGATTATTAGTTTATTGTTGTTTCATTGGGGCAGGCGGAGCGAATGCAATGTTGTTGTCATTGTTGTTGATGGCCTCAACGTTTGTCGCGCCCCCCCCTTGGCATCTTTCCCAACTCCCCCAACTGCCATCACTCACCCCTCCATCACCCGTCATGCCGTTATCCATGTCTCCCCACCATCTTTGTCAATGGGATGGGCATTGTCATGCAGCCCCCCCCCCAGCTATCTTTCCCATGGCCCCTCACCTGATGCTGATGGGCGACACAAATGCAGGCCCCTCCTGTGTCTGAGTAGGGGCAAATGGGCAGAGGCGGGATATTAGCAGGATTGGATGGCATGGGGCCCTCTGGTGATAGGGGGGGCAAGTGCGTGCATGATGATTTTTTTAATGATTCACAAAGTAAAATAGGGAGAGCAGTGCAACCCCAGCAACCCAGTGACAATGCAGGCCCCACGTGCACCTTCAGATGGTTGTTGGGGGAAGGGGCACACAGGCAGAGGGGGGGTATTATCAGGATTGGAGGGCGGGGCCAGCTAAGTTGCATTTACCTACAAGGTAAATCAGGAATTCCTGTTTTACCTATTACTTAAAAAATATAAAAATAAGCATACCTTGCTTTTGGAAATAGGTATTGGTAAAAAGTAAAAATATCCAACCTTTTAATTTCTAACAAGCCAATAGGGCCTTCGGCACATCTTGTCATGAGGTTTTCAATTGTCATTTAACTGTTAGATTTACTTTCTTAAACGTACTTTGTTGGGTGGTGTGAAATCGCTCTGTGGTGAGTCCGGCATTTAAGCATTTGATATTAGTATCTAATGGTTAACCTAATTGTAATGCCTCCCCAAGCACAAAATAAATCAATGGGAAATATTTCGAAGCATTATCGTACTAACGAAAGAGTAGCATCATTTGTAGTATTTAGAGAAGAATTTATGAGGAAAGCAAATGCTTGCTTCCTCTAGATAACCAAATAGGAGCTCTTATATTAGAGCTCTCATCTTTTATTACATGTTCCCATAATGTGATAAATT
Source organism: Cyclostephanos invisitatus (assembly GCA_036939675.1). Taxonomy (NCBI): domain Eukaryota; phylum Bacillariophyta; class Thalassiosirophyceae; order Thalassiosirales; family Thalassiosiraceae; genus Cyclostephanos; species Cyclostephanos invisitatus. The sequence goes on from JALLBA010000667.1 coordinate 12,493, forward strand.
CCCATAAAATGGGAATTTGCTATCCCATAATCGATTAATGAGAACTTCAGAGCTCTCATAACCAAAATGGATCTTTATCCAATTTCCATTATTGATTAATGAGAACATAAGAGCTCTCATAATCAATTGGATCTTATCCTAACAGATATGTATGGAGTGCTTCAATTAAGCACTCCCAACAAGGTAAATCCATGACCTTGACTCATCAGGTATTAGAGTANATTAGAGCTCTCATAATCAATTGGATCTTATCCTAACAGATATGTATGGAGTGCTACTATGAAGCACTCCCAACAAGGTAAATCCACGACCTTGACTCATCAGGTATTAGAGTACAGGGTCGAATATACCAGAGGTACCTTTACCCCTATAACCCTACAATACAATATCAGATTTATCACCTGGTGCAACACATTTATTTGCAAAAAATGTCATTCAGACCTCATCGTACCAAAGAAGGTGATCCTTGTGGGACACTACTTAAACAGACCATAAAGAAAGTGGTAACTGTTTTGTACGGACGACCAATTGAGGAAGCAGATTCTATCATTGCCAAGATTGCATGGTTGGAACGTTGCCCCTTCCTGCTAACATACAATATAGATCATGACACAAATATCCACAGGTATCGGGTCATACTATCCGAAACCGATGTTCGTATGCATGACATCCAAGAGTCGTTTATTCAGGCCCTACCAAACTTGAAGTCTGGTGTTGTTTTTGGTAAATGTGAATTTGAATTCTTTATCAAGAACAAGTTGATCCCTGAGAAATGTCTAGTTCAGGGTACTAGTACTTATCTCCGTCACCCCAAAGTCTTTGTGAGACAGTTCAGCTGTACTGATGAGAGGAGGTCTATCTTTTACTCAATTTTGTGTATGATCACTCGTGAGCTAAATGTTGACATCCGAACTATTGATGATAATGATGCCCATGTCTACCTACACAGCTGTCCCATGACTCACAGAGAAATGAATAAAAAAATATGCATGATAAAATCTGAGTAGATGGGAATACAGAAGATTATCTAATATGCTGCCAGGGAAAAATCGAACATCAGTTCTTAGCCATGTTCAGTTTTCATACTCCGGAGAGTATCTCTGTGATCTTGACGCAAGTTCTTTCAAGGGAAATCTACCTTGCCAACAAGAAAAGTGAAAATGAAATGCTGGACAATAATATCACATATTTTTCCAATCGCTTGATCAGTGACAGAGAAGATCAATGGACTGATGAAGAAAGCAAAATCGTTATTATGGCGGTTGAGGAAGTAGGATGGGGAGCATGGTCAGAGATTGCAAGTTATTTACCAGGAAGAAGTGCAAATGCTTTTGTTTATAAATCGCTCCAGTTGACGATGACATTGTTGACATCCTCCTTTCTTGCCTTTGACAATAATGATCAGATGCTAGGCGTCACAGATCCTCGTCCTAATGACTATCGCATTGCAAATGGATTGACGCACGTTCACCATACTGGGAATATACTCTACCAAAAGGTCATTACGGACATGAAGGATGTGTACCAAGCATCAAAGAAGTTCGAAAAAGCCAAGATCGCGTTGAATATCATCAAAAATTGGAGTGCCCTTGTTCCTCCAGGACGATTCATGAAGATGAACAATGATACGAAGCTATGGGACGATATCGGAGACAAGATAGCATTGAAGAAAATTTGTGCGGCTCTCAAGAATGCAAACTATAGGGGGGTAAAGGAGACTCCTGACACCGAGGGCTTGGAATCCGACACGGACCCTGCGGGGTTGGAATCCGAAAACGACCCTAATTTCGAGAGCATGCCCGCGTTACCCGTGAGGAATTCTGACACCGAGGGGTTGGATTCCGAAACCGAAGCATCGTTGCACCTGGAGACTTGAACATGCGAGATTGTTGAGGTTTGAAAAGATAACAACGTCCACAACGTTCGGCTCCTTGACCATATTGTGATGCGACTCTATATCTTTTGGATTATCGCTATTTTTTAGACCATCGCACCCAACATTTTTTCGATGCATCAATCACTCCTTTTTTTCTCTCGAGTCGCCTGGCATTTCTCCTCGCTTGCTTTTTGCTCACCCCGCCATTGCTCGATCCAACTTTTACCGATGCCTTTGCGGAATCATCATGACTGTCGGATGAACCCTGTTTCACTGCAGTTACTCCTGCAAGTCCATCAACACGAGCTTTCATCATTTTCTTCCTTCTTTTAGCGGATCCCGATAAAGGCTTCTTTTTCGGCATCGCACCCGATCCCATCCTCATCCCACCACCGTCCACTCGACTCCCCTCGTCGTCTTGCCTCGATCGTTTGCCCACCCTTCCGACCAATTCGTTCGCGTCAGGCCTCCGGTCCGGGGGGGGGTTGCTTTCGCAATGTGATGAATATGATGCAGTGCTTGGTGATGTTGGCGGAATTCCCCCCCAATACGAGCAACGATCTCCTCGCCAATGGTATCGATTTTCCGCACGTGGGCGCCCACGTGCACGGTCGTACAGTGCGGAATCGGGTCCCCACGAGAATTCTGCACGGTTTCAATAGTATTGTTTACCGCATTCACCACTCATGATTTCCTCTCAATTTTCAATAATGAAGTGCCGGAAAAAAAATGCAGGGGTACCGCATCCCAAAGAAAAGCTTGCAATTCTGATAGGATTGGCGAGACACACAAAAAAACACATCACAGTGCAGTTACTCGACGGCTCTAATCGGGGGGGCGACCTCGGCATCATCGGCATAACGTGGATGGCCGTATCGCGTGGCCAATAAAGAGACCGCCGAGCAACAACAAAGCTCAGCTAATTGTGATGCGATTCGCTCATCCTCTCCTCCCCCTTTTCAGGAGGAGGACGCCGCGTGGTGATCATCTCCTCCCCCTTTTTAGGAGGAGGGCGCCGCGCGGTGATCCTCTCATTCCTGTGTTAGCACACTACACACACGCACAAGGTACCAAAACGGTAGATAGGTGCGTATGTACGGTAGGTACATACGCACTAGATCCTTCCCTGCAGTATGGTAGATAACCGGATTGCCGGCCAGTCAAGGGGGCATTCACGAGTTCCCGTCCCGGGGGGATTTTTTGGCCGGGAAAGATCGGAAGGATAGTCGAATATCTCGAACCACCACCATGCATGCAGTCCTTGTCCTGTGAATCCGCACCAAAATGTGGAGCTCTTTTTGGAAAGAAGCAACCTCACCTTTGCCATCGCAGCTTAGAGCCACTGGTCACGATAAGTCGAATAATCGTAGTGTCGGAGGCAGACGGGAGGATGCTGCTGCCGCTGCGTGCGGGCATGTCGAAGCGAGCGGGAGTGAGCCAGGAGCTGATTATACGACACTCCTTCGAGGGGTCATTGTTGGCGAAGAGCTCTCCGGAAAGTCATCTTTGATCCGAAGATTGAGAGGGGAGGATCCATTTCAAAAGGACATGTTAGACAATGAACGCGCCGCGAACAACGCGAATAGAAGATCGCAGGGGAATTTGATGGCGTTGATTCCGTGGAAAATACCCCAAGCGGCATCATTTCGCCAAAAGACTTCGCATCTAGGTTCGATTGACGTAGTCCAGCTTTACGTATCCGAGGGGACAGGTTTCTGTTACTCACGAAAGGACGCGTCATTCCGGAAGCAGTGGATCTCAGTTCTCCAATCACAGCGAGGAAAGGAAATCGATTTTATTGTATGGATGATTGACCCTCGTATGGACAAAGTGCTAGATTTTTTTAGAGAAGGATTAGATGTTTTGATTCCTTCGAGATCTCGAGATATCGATGGGCAGGGGGACAAAGAAAGTGCCGAGATAATCAAGAGTACCCTCGTTCAAAACATTTGCATTCTGTTAAACTTTCGAGACTCCACCACACAATACAATGGGGACCAAATATCATTATTGGGTCAAATGCAGCTTGTTATTGAGGATGTCTTATCATCCCACAGGAAATTTTGTGAGAAACATAGACAAAGCTGTACGGATGACGCATCCACACCTACCATATTAGTCTATGAATCTTCCATGAAGGACTGCTATGGGTTGTCCAACCTACTTTCGTTCATAAACCTACCGTACCTATCTCGGAAGGAGCGAGAATTCCAACGTCTTGCTGAACATGCGCAAAGGAAACATTCTCAATGGAAACGAGAAATGATGGCAAACAAAGGCATTGATTACGATGAATTCATCGTGCAAAGACTTGCTCGGCAGAAACAATCGCCGATTCTATCTACTGAACGCAAGAGACTGGAAGAGGAGAAAGAGCAGCTGCGGCACCAGCTTAGACAACAACGTCAGTTGCTGCAATCAGACAAGAAAATTCAAGGGGAGGCCCGCGCTTCAGTCAAAACCCAGCAAAGAGATGAAGATGGAGCTGCCCCAGCCATAGAGTCGTCACTGGCTGGCCGTTCTGACACAAACGGTAAACACGTTGTCGCACAAGCTACAATGAACGACGACGCGGAAAAGAGAACGATATTTGCCAAGTCTCTTTTGCCTTCTGCAGAAAGAAAGGATCTTATAAATTCGGGAGCTCCTAAGGACATCAGTTTAGATTCATTTTTCTCCGACGACGAAGAGGATGGGCAGTCAGGTACGAACGAATCAAGTGATGATAGCGAGGGGGAGGATAGCGACGACGGAGATTTTTACATCGATGTATCTGGTACAAGATGCGCCAATGTAAATGCGACCGTTAGAAAACATACTAAAACGTCATTATCGGATCGATTATACACTGACAACGAGAATGAAGTCGTGACTGCCAAAGAAAGGTCGAATCATCTAGATGAAGAGAACGAAACCATGGCATATTCGTCGGAGGAAGAATCTGTCGATGTTGCCCTATCTGCATCTAAATCCTCTCGCATAACAGAGATTGAAGTTCTCAAAGTCAACCGGAAAAAGTCAGCGTTATTAAATCATCCTGTTCCTACCCCCAACAACGTAGAGAAAGAAGAAGCAGACGAATGTGCACGTGGAAATATGCACGATGACACTTCCAAATCAAATACGTGCTCCCGAACTGTTGACACAGTGACCTCGAGCGAGGGAATACGCGCAGAATATGAAGAAGCTACATTGTATAATGAGAAAGCTACAAAATCCGACCTGTTCAAAAGTTCGTCTTCTTTTGACCAAATCATACACGATGGTGTTTCGATTGACGAGACAACTTCAACGAACACTCGGCGCGCAAACGAAAACATAGAAAACACTTCAGACCATATAGTAGTCTCTGAATCAATTGACGAACCAGTAGAGTCAGGTGCAGTGGCGAACTTAGCAAATGAAGGCGCACACAGTAGGAAGGAAGTCAGCGATAATGATTGCTCGTTTCAAATCGCAGATAGTCAATCGAAAAAGGATTACCCTGAAGAATGCAGTGAAAGAGTAAATAGAAAAGATAGAGATGACAGTGAGGATATTGAGACTCATATCACAAATGAACAAATTGTTGAAAGTGAACACGAACAACTGCCCACAATGGAGAAATCTCATGTAGTGCTGGATTCAGACGAGGAAAGTTCAATTAAAGGAATGAAAGCTTACGGCACAAAGAGCAAGCGTGATATCGAATCCGCTGGATGCGATGCTGAGTTCACACGTGGTGTCACTCACCTGCCTCGTCAGTCGCGTCCTGCGACGACTGCGCCGCCGAATCATACGAATGCGCCCGCCAATTCCATGACAGTGAGTAGCGCCGCTCGAGCGGCCATCGAGGCCGCGAGGGTGGAGGCGGAAAGAATGATCGCGCTGTCTCAATTCAACGATGCGCCTATCGAAAAACGAGAGAAGAAGAGCAAGGAGAACAAGGAAGGAAAAAAAAAGAAAAAGAAGGAAAAGAAGGAAAAGAGGCATGACAGTTGAGCTTGTTGGTTATTAAAATCCTTTTGTAGTATACCCTACTCTCTCCTCTTACACGGTTCATCGTCCACTCGTGGCGACTTTCTTTTATTTGCGCAATACAACAAATGATAATAAATTTTCACTTTTCTCAATGAGAGATTCTTCATCGAAATGCGACTTAAGTGCACGAGACGATGATTGGGACTCGAGAGAGGATCGCACCTCAGTCGTCGTCGATTCAAATGGCCACGACGAGCAGTTGTGGAATGCTAAGAGAGATATTCTACATCTTACAACTGGTAACTCTGGGTTGACATGGTCCTAAGGCTATCTCCACGTTACGTGTTTCCGTTTCTTCCCCGTGGTTTCAACCTATATCATGGGGGCAATGCATCCTTTTCCAACACCATATGAAAATTTATATTCCTCTCAACATATCAACGAGATACCATCCCACCCCACCACATGTTTTTCGCATCGCCTACGCGAATCCACGGTTGGTCCGTAAATACTTACATCCGCGTACTTCCACCCTCGCGCACGCGTCCCTCACGACCCCCACGCAACTTGACAAACCCAAACTCACAACCGTTCCAACACGGCACCGACCTCCTCCGTCGTCGCTCCGTGATATCCCCTCTCCTTCGTAACCCTCGCCAACTCGACGTTCTCCGTCGATATCTTCTCCTCCATTACCTGCTTCAGCGTGCTCAGTGCCAATTCCTCCGCCTCCTCGAGCGTCATGTCCTCGTTGTAGCTCTCCGACAGCGACGATTGCGCCCCCTCGGAACCGGCACCGATGGCCTTGGCCTTGTATTTGACGAAGGTCCCGCTCGGATCCGAGAAGAATAACTGATGTCCGTTGAGATCGTCGTGTCCCGCGATCAATAATGCCACCCCGAACGGACGGGACATGCGTTTGTCCTTATCGCCGTCGGATCCCTCCCCGAAGGATAGGGCGAGGTCGCATACGCCTGGCATAATTAATCGAGGAGGATGGGGAGTATGGTAGCGAGGGGGGGTGCGAGAGGTGAGAGAGGTATGCGTGTGAGAGAGAGAGAGAGAGTGAGAGAGAGGCGCGCAAGGACGGATGGATGGAGATGGTTCGCTCGTTCCTGCGGCGAACGGGTAGCTAAAACAAAAATGATCGATCCTCCCTCCCCCCACCTTCCCGACGACCACCATTCGCACTCGCGACCCCCGCCCCCCCCCCCCCCCCCCCCCCCCCAAAAAAAAAAACGACCCGAACGCGCGATGATCGCACGAGGAGAGTGGCTCCATACGATGCAATGCTCACCCTGCGTCAATGCCTCGATCCCGATCGGCTCGTCGTACGTGAACCTGTGATTCTGAGCCTCGACCCTCGCGTGATCGACCAACGTCCTCGCGTCCGCGACCAGCCCGCTCATCGCGGCCCCCACGTGCACGTCGATCTCCGCGATCTTCTCGACGCTGCTCGGTTCCAATAGCGTCGACGTCAATCGCTTCTCGACGGCGAGGACCGTGCCGGACTTGGTCTGCAGTCCGATGGCCGTCGAGCCGAGCTTGATCGCCTCGATGGCGTACTCCACCTGGAATAATCGTCCCTCGGGACTGAATGTGTTGACCCCACGGTCGTATTCGGATCGGGTCAGGTACATGACGACGAAGTTGTTTATTGTTTTGGATATATGCGCGTGGTGGTACGATTTGGCCGGCCGTCAATGGTCGGTCGGTCGTCGATGGGCAAAAGGGAATTTGACGAGGGCGGCGGAAGCGAGGTGATTACTACTCTATTGTACGTTTTTATCTACTCCTAGGTACGATACTATTATTCCTAGAATGGATTGCGAGGTCGAATCGGGAAAAATATCTCGTCGTGGCGTTTGCCTTCCATCCAACCAAACAAGGAGAGGGGGAGCCCGAGAGACAGCCAATGCCACCGTCGCACCCCCCCGCCCCCGCCCCCGCCCCCCTCCCTACAACCTCCCAGCGTGTATAAGAAGTAGGAGAACATTGCAAAAGGAAATAATTAATGATATGACCCCCTTCTTCGCCGCGTTATCCTCGTCGTCCGGCGAGTCATCGTCGTCAACCTCCTCCTCCTCCTCCTACCCCCCCGAGGTCATACAGCTGCACTCGAATCTTCGCATAAACTTCCTCGACGGCACCATCGCGCACGCCACCGTCTCCAATGCCAATGCCAATGCCTCCGATGTCGACGGAGGGATGAGGGGGGGGGGGACGATGGGCCGCGGCAACAACCGCGGCGGGCGTCCCCTCGGTTGTCTTTCGTATCAGGCGGTCCAGACGCGGCGGGGGGGGGGATATGACGATGACGATTACGAATGCCACGACCGTCACGACCGCGACGACGTCGTGCCGAATACGACGAACGACGACCGGCATCGTAAAATTAGGGGACATGCCAGGCCCGACCTCGGCGTGTGGGATTGTCTCGTCGACTGCGAGGGCGACATCGACGGGGGGGGGAGGGCATCGACGATTTTGCGTCGCGTCGTCGCATCGAAGGATCGACACCCTCCGACCTCGTCGCATTCGCATTCGTCGCGTCCGACGGTCATCATGACGATCGACCTTTCGGATCCGACGAGGGTGCGAGGTATCATCGGGGGGATGAGGGCCGTATTGCTCGGGACGTACGACGTTCGGGAAAATGACGTCGACGACGAGATCGGTCGATCGCCCCCGTCCTCCTCCTCCTCCTCCTCCTCGTCGTCGCACAAGTCCGACACGACGACGTCGATGCGAGAATTGCGAACCGCCATCTTCGGCAAGGCTCGCATAATCGACGAATCGAACGTCGAACGGCGTGATGATGGGGATGAAGGAATATCCCTGTTGATCGCCGCCATCGTGCCACGGCGACCCGCCGCCGTCGCGGACGACGAGTACGTCGAACGACAGATGCGTTCGCTATTGAATTATCACCTGCGTAAATTCTGCCTCGAGGCGAATTGCACCCTCTGTTACGTCGATGGATGCGCTCCGGGGAAGGATGGAGGCGAAGGGAGCGGGGGGGGAGTGGGAGGAGAAGGAGAAGGAGGAGGGGGGGAGACGACGGCAGAAGGAGGAGGAGGGAGAGGAAGGGAGGGGAGAGAGGATAACGATGCGTCGTCGTGGTCGTCGGTCATATCGACCATGACCATCGACGAATTCGGGCATATCGCTCGTCGTGTCGCGATGGGCTTGATCCCCGTGGAACCGGTCCACGACGTCGTCAACGTCGGGGACGACCTCGACGGTACGAGTCGTGGTCCTCCGCCTTGCATCCACCATCACGCAACGCGCGATCCGGACCTCGTGTACGGCGCGATGATGCGGAACGCGTCGTGCGACGGACGATGGGATGCCGCGAACGACGACATCGACGTGGCGTTGCCATCGTCGTCGACATCGTCCGCTTCCCGACCCATCGACTCGCCGTCGTCCGGCGACGGAGTCGCGGGCGGTGGCGGGGGCGGGGACGAGGGTTGGCTATCGTCGTTGGCCGCGTCCATCGGCATATCGACGGATGCATCGTCCGGCTCATCCGCGACTGTCGCAGGGACGACATCGACGTCGGGGGGGACGGCGGATGCGTTGTTGTCGCCCAAGGCGGAAAGGGGCGGATCCACGACCGCGACGACGTCGGGATCGACCGTGAAGAAGCGACTGACGTCGCGCGCGACGTCGACTAGGAATAAGGACACGAAGCCCAAGGACGAGAAGGAGGTGATGAATTTCTTCGATAATTTGCTCAAGAAGTGAAGGGGGCATCGCATTCCTCTAAAAGGATGCGATCTTTGTTTTTTCTCAGGTTTAGGAGATGCCCACGAATTTAATTTAGCGTGTTATTGGCAGTTTACAATCATAATATTACTTTGCACATCATCCTACCTCCCTCGTGCGTACTCATACTATTCATCCCAATAATGCTTCAAACGATACAGCAAACACTTGCCGTGATCGTTCCCGACGGCCATGTACCTGCTCTTCGGACTGAAATCCATCGACCATACGTACTTCAACGGAGTCTTGCTCGTCGGCCAATTCGAGAATACCGTCGCCGTCGGCACGTGCAGTAATTTCAGGCCGTTCGTCTCCCGTCGCGTCGACAATGCGAGGATCTGCCCGTCGTGATTGAAACATAAATTGTCCGCCGACGTCGTGAGATTCATTATGGATTTGATGGGCGTTCGGTTCGCGTTGATGGCGGATACGGTACGACGCATGTATGTGGGCGCGTGCTTGTCATCGTAGAGGTTGACCACGCCGCTCTCGGCACCGACGGCGAGTGAGTTGGAGGACATGGCGAGGGAGGAAGTGATGGTACCATCCTCGTTGTGAAATCGCTCCACGCATTTGCGGCTGCCGATGTGAAACCTATGGCGCATGTGATAGTTTTAGAGGGGGTCGTGTCATCGAGATTGTGTGCGCTAGAAGACAACATAAAAGTGAAACCCTCGAGTCTATCTCACCTATATACATCGCCATCGCTGCCGCTACCGAGGACGTACTCCCCATCGTCCGTGAACGCGATCGCCCTCGCGCTGCCGTTCATCTTCAAATCGCCAATCCACTGCCTCGTAGCACCATCGACGAGTATGACGTATCCGTCGTTCCCCACGAAGGCCAACGTTCGACCGTCGGGCGAGATGCGGAATTTCTCGAGACTCCGTTCCTTCCTCCCGACGATGCCGGGCACCCTCTGTACAGCACCAGACGCGGCATCGTACACGTAAAAGAACGGTCGACGACCGCTAATGACCACGGCCGAACTGCCATTGCCCGACCCGCCGACGAAGGATGCGCACGTTATCGGCATGTCCGGAAATTGTATGCCGTGTATCTTGGTGGTCGTTCCCTCGCCGTTGCCGCCACCGCCACCGCCCCCGCCGTTATTGTATTCGTCGTCGTCGTCGTCGTTGATGCGGAAGAAACGCAGCATCTTGTCCATGCCCGCCGTCATCAATAACGGACTATCCTCATCGGAATGTGGATGGAATTGACACGCGCTAACGACGCTGTTGTTCGGGTCGGAAAGGTTGCCATCGCGCACGCGAACTACGTCGAGGAGGGTGGGGGGGAGGGACGATCGATATCGACCACCGTCACCGTATGACGACGATTCGAATAACGGCGCGTTCGATTCGAATATCCTAGTCGCGGCGTCCTCGTCCTCGTCGCTCGTGTCGTCGTCGTCGTCGTAATCGGCGGAGAACTTCCCATCCCCCCTCCTCCTTCCCCCCTCCGCCCTCCCTTTCCGAGCGTCGTTCGACATCCCGTCCTTCGTCCCCCCCGGTTGTCGGTGGTGCCCCTGCCTCGCCGCCAAACCCACATCGGCCCAATCCGTCCTAGATGCGACGCTCGCCGTATTGACGAAGCGCTCGCGCAATCGCATCTCGTATTCCGTGAACGATATCGGATCGATCTCGTTCACGTGCCGACGAAGCTTCTTGAGTCGATTCGAACCGTTCATGAGAGATATCCCCCCCGATCTCTTCGTATTCGTTTTCGTTCGCACGACATCGTCATCGTCATCGGAGTCGGAGACGGAATCGGATTCATCGTCACGATCGATGGCGGAATCCTCGTCGCCACCCTCCGAATCGGTGTCCTTCCATGCCGCGCCGATCATGGCCACCTTGTCGCCTCGCCCTCCATCGTTCGCCGAATTATATTCCGCGTCGCCCTCCTCGCCCTCATCGTCGTCGTCTTCATCGTCGTCTTCCTCGTCATCGCCGCCATCCCTCACCACGTGGTCGCATTCGTCGTCTCGAACGTCCTCCCCGGACCTGTCGATTTCGAATAGATCGCCGTCCCCGCCGCCCACCGGGTCGCCGTTTTCGTATTCGTCATCTCCGTCCGACATGCGACCGTCGTTGTCGTAATTGGGAAACATCTCGCCGATGACGTCGCCGATGCCGCCGCCTCCCCCCCCGAATAGGAGAGCCGTCAACGCCGCCTCCTCCGCCAATTTCGTTTCGGACATCGCCCTCTTGTTTCCGCCTCCCCTGCCACCGCCATCACCCCCTCGTCCCCCCCGCTCGAAGCCGGAAGAAGATCGAGCGCGCGCGTTGGAATCGCCGGATGCATCGCGATCTAGTGGGCCGTCGTCGTCGTCGTCGTCGACGACGTCTTCGTCGTCATCATCGGCATTACCGGACGCTAGAGCGGCATCGACGACGACGGGGCGGACGGAGGAGGATAGGGGCGAAATGACGACGGAATCCCCTCCCCCTCGCCTTCGGGGGTCCGTGGTCCTCCTCCTGCCGGTGGCAGCCTTCGGTTTCGTCATGATGTCCACCGAGTCCAAAGAAAAAATGTTGTCCTGGAAGGAGAGAACGCTTGATTGGTGTAGGGCGGCCAGCTCGATCTGTCTGTCATCCGTTATTCCAAGAGGATTCATCGAGTTCCTACGTTTATGAATTGGTACAAAATGGCATCTCATGCTGTTCTCTATTCTCAGTCCTCGCACTGAGTTCATAACAACGACGAGGGCCGGCGGCGGCCGAGGCAAACTAATAATCGCAAACGTCGTCCCCCATGATCGGGACCGTCATCCCCTGGCGATATGCGGCGTCGATGGCGTTGCCGCCGCTGCTCCTAATCGCGAACGTCATATTCTGCGAATCCTTCTCCTTTTATGGCGGCGTTTCGATCTCGTCGCCACCGTCATCGTCGTCATCGCGGCACCCTCTCTCCCCCGATGTCATGGTCGATCCACAAGTGGCATCGTCGAGACGATGCTTTCTGCATGGGCAGGACGGCGATGGGAGGAGGAGGAAGAGGGAGCGCGGTGCCATCGTCGCCCTCCACGAGAAATACGACGAGGACGACATGTACCGAAACCTACACGAGAGGGCGAATCGACAGGCGCGTCAATATTCGAATCTCTTCAACGACGGAATGGCGCCTCGCGGCGGCCGCGTACCATCGACGGAATCGGTGCACATAATACTCTATCGTCCGGATACCGATGCGCAGTGCGTGCACACGATCGAATATCCGATGGGGTCGGGGTATAATTGGATATTGGCATTCGAGGATGCTGATGATTGTTCGAATTTCGCAAACGAATTGAGATCGGACAATGATGCGGAATTGTTCTCGAATCCGACCGTGAGTGGTTGTACGTGTTTTTTTATGTCATTAGACTCCCCCCCCCCCAGTCGCCCACCACCAATTTCTCATCCCTCCGCCTTTTTTCCCATCACTCGTTTCTTTATTATATGAAACATCTCGCGGGGTGGTATGTAGCCGGTGGAGACGCTGTTCGAGCCATTCGCGCGTCATTGCACGGAGTCCGGTACGCATTACGTCGTCGTTCCGACGGGGTTCGGATTGACCCCGCCCCAGGCTAATGTTGCCGATGGGGGTGGTTTGGAGTATTACGACGACGATGACGACGCTGACGATGACGATGATGATGATGATGATGATGGTGACGACGACAACAACAACAACAACAACGAAACTGGCTACGTATCGAGGAGCGACGAATCGACGTCGTTAGTAGACGACGTTAACGATACGGGCGCATGGGGCTGACGAAAAGGTAGATTGCGTCCCGCTGGCGGTGAGGGGAAGCCGTGCCTCCGCGTAGACTTTTTCCCCTCCGACGATGATCTCGGTTACTGACTTGTTCAAAAGGAAAAAGTCAAATAGATCGGATCGCAGAACAAGATATGCTGGTCCGAGAGGGATTGCACAATGCGAGTGGACAATTCATCGGCACGTGAAGAATTCAGTTAAGAATGTATAAAAAATGCCACCTTCGATGCAGGTCGTGATCGAGTAGTGCAATCAGTAATTGTTGATGACTGAATCGGCATCGTAACCTAAACGATAAATTTAATAGATGCATTATTTTTACTATTCTCTCTAGCGAAGTACGATACTCACAGGGGCAAATTATGTTCATCTCTCCCCTCTGAAATACCTAAAATTGCCTTCGCAGGATCACCTGGAAAGTAGTATCTTACAACTTTCTCAAACCTCTTCTGTTGTGTAAATCGGACGTTGGACGGGGTTGGCTCCATGGCAATAAGACCCAGCGAGTGAAGTCGCTTCAGACGAACATGGTCCAGTATCTTTCCAAAGCAATATGAACAGCATTTGATCAAGGTCACGACGTCACGGCCAAACGTTTCAAGCTTTTCTATTTCTTTAAATAAGAGGCACACCGTGTCAACTCTTTCGATGCCCATCATTTTCAACCCATGATGACCCAACATCAGTAATTCTTGGCCAGTGATTTTATTCTCAAGCAAAGTGATGCTGACGTCTTCTGGAATGCCGTCGATAGTTTTGGCCCATGTTTTCACTTCATCAGGCATCCAGTCCCTGACACGTGTACCACTGCACCCTTGCTCTGTCCACTTGGAATCGTCAAATCGCCGAGCCAAGACAGAATCCTCGTCAGCATACAATGTTGACCATGTTGTGGCCATCATGACTCCGCTCACATTGAGCATCACAATAACCTTTGCATCTCCGCTGGAGAATTCCTCTATAAATGTTTGTTTGCCTTGAACGATTGTTCAAGATAAAAAAATTCTGTTTCAGGTCGAATTAGGCAGGCGTGATGTGCAATGATTGCATCATTGATGCCGGCTGAGAATCTGGTGAATGGACCAAGGTGACTGACTGGGCGGCCATTTACTTGAAACACTTCAATCTCTTTATTAACGAATTCGTGTGATTCATGATTTCCATGAAGCATTGATATGATTGAGCTTTTCAAAGAAGATGTTTTTCTTTTGCAAGGAGGATCAAAGTCTGTGAGCCAAAACTCGAAGACATCATTGTCCGCATTATCTTCCTTCCCCAGGGAGCATTTTCATGTGCTCCAAAGATATTACCTTCAGTTGTTTCGATGATGGTAAGAGTACTGCCCTTGTAGTCACGATTTGAATGTAATGCTGAATCTGATATACCATCACGAGATCCTTGGTAAAGGAGCATGACACCTTCATCGGAATCAACTTTTTTCAGACAATCATGAAGCAGGATACTGTGCGATTCATCTTTTATGATATTGCTATCGGGAAATCCAACCAACTCCCAAACCAATCTTAGCTGGTGTTGGAGGATCAGGGCCTCCTCGTCATTCTCTCCATCATCCTTTTTGTGGATCGTAGATGGTCTCAAGTGTTTTAGTGTCTCGCCGTGCAATTGTGTATCGTATTGTCTTCATCTTGCTCTGAAGCCAAAACAAGTAAGACTGGTAAATCTAAAATGGCACATTGACTTATTGGCAGGAAGCCTTTGACGGACGAAAAATTGGCTCATTTTATTTTCAGGTGAATTTTTAATGTAGCCCATCATTCGATTTCTTTGAAAATGCTTGATCTAGTTCTTTCAGATTCACAGTATTCTTTGTTGTAAGAACATATATTGCC
>JALLBA010000668.1:0-14952 GCA_036939675.1 Cyclostephanos invisitatus
CTGAGCTTTCGCCGTCCCAGGTGTATCCACCGGAGTAGCGATGCGCAATGCTCATAGGTTCTACCTTGAATCCGACGACACGATGTCCCGTTTTACCCTCGGGATTGTGGTATTCCAACATGATGTTGACGTGATTGTAGATATATGCCTCCTTGGTCTCCTCATCGTAGTATCCGATGGGGAATCCTCCCGCGTAGTGGGTCAGTTTCTCCCCAGAAGCACTCGTGCCAACCTGGGCACTTGGCAAGTTATCGATGATCCAGTTATGGTGGTAGCCGTATTTAATGTGCGTCGCCAAAGACTTTACCATCTTTACATCGTCTAGGGTGACCTGACAAAGGACTTGGCAGAACACCTCGCGGAGCATGTTAATGGAGTAGGCGGAACTTTGGATTTTATTCCCAGTCAAGAATTCGCCGAGATTTTCGGATGCCATCTTGGGCCCGCCGGAGGGACGGCAGTATGGGAGGCGATAATAATCTCTGGGAATCTGGTGATTTTTCGGGAGGCATCAGGATCAGATTAAATTCGCATGATCGTATTGAAAACTATGATGGGATGGCATATAGGGATAATAATAATCAAACTTCATGCCCAATCACATCAATGTATCCATGTCTGAGTAAGCCTGATTCTCACCTGGGTATGAATCGAAGTCAACGCGTTAACCTTCATCGGGACTTCCTCACCAGGGGCAAACTCGTGGGGGCGGACACCGGGCATGTAAAATCCGTGGCAGGTCCTGAGGACCACCATCGTGAGGACTGTTCCCCTCGCCAGGAAGCTTCGTAGGCCCGTCATTTTCTGAGTTTAGTATTAACTGTTGGGGCGTTTATTGGACAGTTCACCGGGGCGGAGAGGAGTAGGCGCATTAAACACACCAGCGCATGAGTATCCTTGTGAGATTTTGAGTCATTTTCGGATTGTGTTTTTTGCGCCGCCCTACCTTTCATCTCCTTTACTAGATCCTTAGTTGTATGTAAGTATTCATTAGCACTGCTCTTCTTGTGTTAATAGGCACAGAAAAATCTCCCAACTTCGGAATTCCATTCTTCAACAGCTGGAGTGTCATCATCGAAATAATAAACACTCCGACGAGACGAAAAAAGCAATTAACCGTCTCGCCGGCGGAGAACACCAAGAAAAATTCGACAAACAGAAAAAAAACAATGGCGAACATGAATAATGCCGCCGGTATTGCCATCGTTGAGGATGACCAATTCATGAAATTTATGCAAGTCTTGTAGGGACCAGGCATCGAAAGTGCGTTGCCGTTTCTCACCCCGAGTCTTTGTGAGGGACTGCAGCATCGGCAAATTCCGGAGTGATAGTTTTGACCTCTCTCTCGATTATAAACAATCCCAACATCCTAATACCAAAAAACTGCGACGATTGTCATCCCGCGCCGTCATCTTCTCAATTTATAACGTTTTACCGCAAATCATGTCGTGAGACGCAGCAATGTTGGGGCGGCAAAGTTAAGAGTGGGGGAAAGCGAAAAATTGGTCACCAATTATGTTCTAGAGATCATGCATCATCTTCACACTCGGGGCATCTATAATCAGAGTTATTGTCAGGCGTCAAGAGTAGTGGAGCGCATTCAGCAAGAACTAAAAACGTACATGCCACCACAACTAAGTCTGAGAGGAAGCGACTTGCCAAACGCAAGCACGAACGGCATTTGCAGAAGGAAAGAAGAAAACGAATGATGTTACGGATGGATATTTCGGAGGAAAATGAACTCCTTTTAATGCGCCTGAACAGATAGCATGCACTACTTGACTGTTCTGGTGGTGAGACGGTTACCGTGTTCTACTTGCTAGTAACTTTTATTTCAGGAGTAGAGGGACTATTTTGGCAGGTCTAAAAATTTGTACCAATGCATCAGGCATCTAACAGGGGGGAACATCATCTCTTTTCCAATAAGAGTATGATTAACCTCCTCCACTTCGATGACATCATTCCTAGGTTCAAACGTCATTTCATTCAACTATCTACAGACTTTGTACTTGCCTATTCTGATAAAAATTGTCACATACGATTCCACACAAAAATTCTCTCATTCAACCACCGAAACCTCTACTATCTACAACCGTGATGCGTTGAGCGCATTCAACTTGGCAATTATATCCTCTTGCGCGGCCTCCCTACGCGAGGCGTACTTTCGAAAAAGCGACTTCTGATCCCCCTCCCATACGACCACGCTGCCGTTTCCGTCGTGCGCCTCGATGATGACGCGGATGGGATACTTATTGATGCATTTCGGGGTTACGTCGCACGTGGGGAAGACTCGTCGGACGCATGATATTGCGGTGTCCCGCTCCTGGGCCCCCCCGTCTCAGTTTCGTGACTGAAAGGCCACACATCAGTTCGTTATTGTGTGGATAAAAAGGCGGAGGATAGAAAGATGAACAACACATGCCCATGTTTGTGATGATGATGAGAAAAAGGTATCATTATCCGATGTGGCGATCGAGCGTGAACATTATTTCGTCACCATTTCATTTCATTTCATTTCGCATATTAACACTGCACTTACATATGTCACCGTGAAACTAATTGGTTTAGTCATACTATCTTCTATTGATTGATGGGGGCCTTGAGACTGGAGAGACGAATTCTTGAAATGTGTACCTAATTGCAATCAGCCCGGAGAAGTGGTACGTATGTTTTATTATATTTTAGAGGTGGTCGATTTCCGAGGAAAAAATAATATTATGGACGTAACACTGTGCGGATGAAGCGGATAGGATTGAGCGAGGGGTAAAAAAGATTAGAGATGAGGAATGAGAGAAAAAATTACGGTCAGTGCTAGTGTTTAGATAAAAATAATTAAAATTATTGCTATTAGAGTAAGCCTGGGTTGGGTTTGGTCATTTTAGTATGTGTTTGCGAACCCATTTCTCTTCTCAAAAGCGTACGTTACTTAACGAAAAGCGATCTCAGTGGACAGACCCTATGGTATTTTAGGGGCTGTGTTTGTCACGAAACACCCAAAAAATTAATCGGCTCTTCACTTCCTTTTCTTCATCATCATGTCATTCCACAGCGCATCATCGACGCCCGCGTCGTCGTCGAGGAATAAGAACCTCCTCGCCGCGAAGTTTGCCCTCGGCCTCGTCGATGTCGGGGGCGATAGCGGCGGCGGGGGCGGTACCCGGGACGTCGCGACTGCTTCACCCGCCGCCGTCGGGGGGGGGGGGAGAGGGGGGGGCGGCGCGTCGTCACATCGTCCACTCCCCCGACAGTCGTCCCGTGGAACCACATCGACGACGAAGGACGTTCCTAGTCGCGTTAGTCCCGGGGGGGGCACGGACCGCGGCTCCAATATCATCGCAAGCAGCCGCACCTCGATCGCATCCGCAAGTCGCACGGGGGCGGTGGGGGGAGGTGGGAGCGTCGCGTCGAGCGCGGTCGGGTCCGATGCGTCCACGCGATACGACGCCCGTCGTCGTCGTCGACGCGTCGAGCAACGGGGCGAGGCATCGTCGTACTACGCATCGAAGACGACGGATCCCATCGTCGTACCCGTCCCACCCGATTACTCCGCGAGGGAGGACAAGCACGCGCGGTCGACGACGACGACGACGACGACGTTGACGACGACGACGACGCCGATGACGACGCCTCGACAACGACCGAGTCTCGGCGGGGACGCACGACATGGGACGTCGTCGTTTTCATCGTCGTCGATCGGCAAGTCGGCCGTCGATCGCGCGATGTCAGGGCGCAAGCCTGCCGATGACGCCGACGGTAGCAGCAGCGTCGAGGGAGGCGACAGGGACTTCAACCTGAGCAAGAGCAGCACCATGTTCAATGCGTACATCGAGAGGAAGAGGGATATTCATCGAGGCGGGCGAAAGGAGGAGCAGGACGATCCTAGGGTGGTCGTGGTGCGCGGGACGGGGATAAGGAGGAGGCGTTTCGACGATGAGGAATATTACGCCGTCGTCGAGGGTGGTTCCGGTGATAACCTCTTGACAAGCGTCCCCGATGACGCATACGCATCGACGACGGACGTTGCGCCGACGTCTACATCGGATAGATTCGGCGAGATGCGCACCCTCCTGATGGAGATCACTCCAGTGCAGCTCGAGGCTCTCGTGATCCAACTCTTCGGCGACGGTGGCGATGCCACCGCGTCGGATAGTCACGATCCATCCCTTTCCGCCCGGGGGTGGAAGGATGCCGAGATGAAATCGAGGAGGAACAAATTTCGAAAGGACGCGCGTCTGTCCGATATGAGCCTGCCGGAAATCAAGAGGTACGCGTCCGACAAGAACGTGAGCGGAATACAGGAATGCACCACGATCGACGAGGTGATTGATTTGATCACGTTGGGCTTCGAACGGTTGGTGAGTAGCAGTATCGGACAACGACGAATATCCGATACGGGAGAGGACGAGGATGACCAGGACGGCGTCTATCGGCAAGCGAATCACGACGACTACTACTACGACGACGACGTCGACGACAACAAACTCGATGGCAGCATTCAGGAATCGATGACGAGCAATCCCACGAGTCAAGACAGTTCCAACAACGTGAGCAACTATTCTGAACTCGTCGAGGATCGGGCCACGTTACAACGATCGTTGCGCGCGTGTACGCTGCCGGAATTAAGGCTCATCGTCGAGAGGTTGAATCTGACCCATCTGACGTACGACGCCAATAACAAGGCCGAATTGATAATCATGATCGAAAATTCAATGCTGCCTGACATCAATACGTCCACCCTGCCCGATGGGACGTCGGATCAAGCCCCACCGCAGCGTCGACAACAGCTGGCCACTAAGGAGGAGGGTGGCAGACGACTGGTAATGGATGATTATTCCTCGGGAGATAGCAGCCGGGGAATGATCGACGACGAGTATAAAAACTCGAAGAACGATATGAGTGAGGAATTCGACAACGACGTCGATTACAACGATTCCTACCTCGATCAGGATTCGGATCAAGAACAATTGAACTATCGTAAGGTTAAATTCGCGCGCGATACCAAGGAGGATAAGTCCCATCTAGCACCCAAACGAGAAAAGGGGGGCGGTTGGCGGAGTTTCGTCACCTTTCCCGACGATAACGCTACCGATGATAATGGGGATGGATCCCTCCCCCTTTTTGATGGCGTGGATGATGACGTTGGCGGAATGGGCGACGAGAGACGAATGAGATACAGACCGTCGGGCCCTTTACTTGGCGAACTATCATCTTTATTCAAGCGCGGTATCAGCATCTATAGGATGAAGCCGTTATTTTCCATCCTATTATTGATTGCGTTGATAGTTGGTATTAGCGTCGGTTTGACCACGAAAAATAGCACTGAAAACGAACACATGTCGGAGGTCTTCACGAATGATCAAAGCCTCTTCCACACGGGAATTCCATCGGCGCGACCAGTCGTTAGTGAATCCCCATCGTTATCGGCATTTGGAACCGTTACGGCGAGTTTTTCCTTCCCGACGCAGTATCCCGAAGAGTCTTCCGCAGCGATGCCATTCGCGAGTTATGACGGATCGGTCTCGACCATGCCATTGTCATTCTCTGGACAAATTACTTCGTCGCCAACCTCTTCGCCATCAATTGAGGTCATGGTACGAACAAACAGTCCATCACAAGGACTTGATGGTCTCTCTGATACTAATAGCGACCCAACTACAATCAACAGTCCAACGCATTCAACTGACATTACGCACGATCCAACCAATCCAGTCGATCCTCTAATTGGCCCGATTGATGAATCCGGAATGAGAATGATCATATATGGCCCATCATCATTTACCCACATGGGGCGTACGCAATATACAATGTTAACGGCGGCTTACGTTGAGCAATTCTACAATAAAGATCAAAAAGGCGAAGACGGTGTGCAAAATATAGTCTACGATGTCGTTGCCAATATGGTGATTGAGAGTGAAGAAATACTTGGTGCAGGTGATAGCGGTAACAGCCATAGATCACTTCGAGAGGGTACAGCAGAGGGGCTCGTGGTTACCTTTACCTTGACGCTAAGCTATCACTCTTTGAGTGCTTCTATCGATGTAAGCACCATCGCTAATCGCCCATTCTTCGATGAGGAGATGAGATCGGACTATGTCGAATTTTTGATTGATGGAGGTGCTTCCACTCATATGGGAAATATATTTTCTGTTTCACCCGTCTTTTACGGTGATGACATTCCCGATTCCACCTCAGTGACAAAGGCTTCGGTGTCATCCCACACACCGTCGTTTGCTTCAACGACGGTGTCCTCAACATTTTCTCCGATACGACAAGTGGCGGACTATGTTGAAACTCCAGAACCATCGATGGTGGAGGTGACTTTGCCGCCCGCGCCAAGTCCCGATCTCGCATCTCTTGGACTGACTTCTCCTCAGCCAAGTACCTTAACCATCATACCAGTGACGTTGGAACCGTCCCCTTCGTCCATTCAAATAGTAACATCTTATCCGATAACTTCATCATCGACAGAATCCATGGAAACAAGCCCAATACCTTCAGTTGGAACGATACCCGACGAATCATTACATGATCCTACATTAACGCCAACATATTCACCTTCGGATATAATCCTCACCGTCGAACAGCTTATTCCTAACCAAAAATCAAATGAGGCAACGACCCTTTCAACCGCCTCCAATGTTTTCCCATATGAACCGACGGAGTCACCAACCGATAAACCATCACAAATGAAGAAAAGAAGGACGCAGAGACCCTCTAATGTGCCCACGACAGATCCAACCTTCTTACCAACTAAATTGTGTAATTATCCCGTTACTGACCCATTATGTTCGCTACTCCCCGAAGACGAATGCTGTCAACCTATGTGTCAATGGGATTCTGCCGTTGGGAAATGTTCTTTTTCTGATGGCGAAATCAGCCACGAAGTGGAATGGGAGGGAGGGTTCGAAATCAGCCAGACGCACGTTGTGAAAGCTGTAAACGAAGAGAGGCACGCCCCGAAAGTAATCGCACATCGGGAGGCGGAACTACTGTTTACACCGGGTATTGCTATGCGGAGGCTTGATTCGCACTTAGACTCGGTCGATTTGCCGTCGCAAAGGATTGAGTCTCTTGGGACAGTTTACCTGATCAGAGAAGGCACAGACGAACCCGTCCTCGACGCGAGTGCCCAAAGACTAGTGCATTCCAAATCCGTTTTCTCACTATCAAATGATATTTCGAACATTGACATTATTGTGGATTTGAATTCGTTGCGTCTCATCGACGCTATTTCGATTGAATTACACGGAGACACCAAACTTGGAAGTGCACAGTTTGGCTTGCACTACGACAATGGGGGGAATCAAGAGGAGGATGGAAGCTTTCGTCCACCTACACGTGGCTGGATGTGGCTTGAATATGAATCGAAACCGACGATGGAGAAGGGTGAAATTTCGATATCCTTTCCCAGACAGAAGGCACGGTTTGTAAAGTTTCGCTTATTGGGTGGTAGCTCCGAGTCAACTTCACGCTGGGGTTTCGGTCACATATGTATCCGCGGGATCAAGGACGGGTTGTCATCCAATTCGACGCCGCAAAGAAACAACGACGGTGCTAGTATGCTAGTCAGGTCCAGACCAATCATCGATACCAAGACCGCATCAACAGAATCACGGACTTTTATTCCACTTCACTCTGCGTCTGTTCGTGTCGCTGTGTACTCGCCCACTGGCAAGCTCATTGGCGTTACGAACGCACGCGATCCATCCAAGCAACGTGGTATCTTGGAACAGAAACTGTCACAACTTGAGATTGATAACTATTCCGAAACGATGTGGTCAACAACCCTCCCTTACAATTGGGTAGACGAGGGAAATGTTGTTTTGATTGGCTGCATTGATCCGAATAGGCCAACTGAGCTGCTTGTTCAACGACTTGAGCTAAGGAATTTGTCAGAATTCAGTGAGCATACAATCACAAGGTAAGAAAACGTAGACAAAAACCCCGGTTTGGATCGATTCAGCTATGACTAACAGGCCATCCATTCTACAGAGTAAAGTTGGCAATTTTTGGCACCGACTCACAAGTCGCGATGCTAGATTCTTTTACACATGAAGCAAAGCGCCTCGCTCGTAATTTGTACTCTGTGATGCCCACAGCCGAACTCCGTTGGACAGATACGAACCTTTGGCATTTACCCTATATTGTAGTCATGGGAAATGAAGGACCTGCACTAGTCAACAGCGAAGAGGAACGACGCTTAGTCACGGGCGAGGGAACGGAAATATCCTGGTCTGTGTTAAAGAATTACTTAACTCTGAGACATTCCCTTGCTGAGACTGGCCATGGGTTTTCTGCCACGTCCATGACAGCTGAGAACTCCCCTTACGCCTCGAGCACGAGTGTGTTCATGGGATGGTCGTTAAGTAAACAGAATGAAAACAATGCAGACGAATGGGACTGGGAAGATCTCGGCTATTGGGATGACCTCGCGGCTGCTGCGTGGACTGGGTGGTGTGTACTGAAAGCCGGTGATGAGTGTAGTAACTACTTGGTGCATGAGATTGGACACAGCATGACGATGGAACATTTCGACGTCGGGGCAGCCTTAAATTGGGGAATCGAGGATGAATATCCACAAGATGGAAGGTACATGGCACACCATCCCTGGGGTTATGACTCCGTGACTCGGCAGTTCCGAACGTGGTTTGATCCTCTCACCGGAATTGGCAAGCTAGACCCTCTCAGTGGAGCTGGACAAGGTCCGACATCTCAGCAGTGTTTCTCACAATATACACCGTATCAGGCGATGAAAGCTCAGGAATGGGCTGCGAACACTCCAATACTTCTTTCATCGTCGACCTCCGATGTCCCAACTGACGGTGCTTACAAATTCAATCCAACCACGCACCATTACTCACTTCTGGAAGGAAGTCTCCTTGCCGAGGCTGTCGGCGAAGGTGCGATGCCACCTGACGAGATCGGGATACCTGTGATCACTCTCACTGGCACCATTGGGAAGGAAAAGCGTGTATGCCAGATATATCCGCCGGTATATTCCCAAGCAGGAAACACCTTCTTATTTCCTTATCCTTTCTCATCTAGTCTACCTCCAGCTTTCACGGGGGCTGCGTATTATGCAGAGGTTCGTTTTGTTGACGGGACATCTATGATTGGATTGATTGCAGCAAAAAACGACCTGGACGAAAAATCGTTGAATTTCTTTTCTTTCAACGTGGCCTTGCATCGCCTTCCGACGGCTGTCGCACTCTACCGTTTTACAGACAGTGCATACCCTCATGTATCTCTTCAAAGTGGCACAGAGCTACTGCATCTTCGACCAATATCCTCAACATCTCTGGACAATCTTCCTCCTCTATTGAGAGTTGGGAGGGGATGGCTTGGTGACTCGAACGAAATCATAATAAATCATTTTTGTCTCAACGCGAATGATTGTGACTCTGATCGTAGTACCGTCGAGTGGCGAAGCGATGTTGGGAGCGACAGTGTTGTTTACAAGTCTTCTCTAACTCCCGAACCCCGGGACTTAGTTGGAGCAACAGTCTTCAAAATCCCAGTTGAGAGGCAATCGGACTCCACCCAGGAATACAGCATTACAATTTTGATCACTCGATTTTTCAATGACGGTAAAGGATCGTCGCCATTACTTGCAACAGATCTACCACAAGATGACGGCTCGTCTGACATCGATGCAACTCATTCCATTCGAGTTGTGGCGCCATGGGAAATGAATGACTCACTCCCAGCCGGTCTTTATCGTTCAATTCCTGGTGCGGCGTTAGAGATATGGGCAGAAGCTTCTGGGAGCATTACTAATCGCCGTCTCATTGAATTGCATATTTCATTTAGCTTGAACAGCATAACAGAAGCGCCAACATCCTCCCCGACACAAGAAGGAACTCCGCTTCCCAGCCCACAACCTGTTCAAATGCTCTGGTTTATTGATTGGAAGTTTTTCACTTGTGTCACTGATGGCGAATCTACATCTTGGGCTCCCGCGTACGAATCGAAAGATGATTGTTGTCTCTCTCACATGGCGTACGACGTACAATCGTGTATGGACAAGTAGCTATGGCGATGGTTTGACGCTCATTGTTTGAGAGCGGGGAAGGAGCAAGGCCGAGCAAACAGCGAAACGACGAAAAGTAAGTGGTATTAGATAGAGAAAGGGATGCAAGAATCATGCGAAACTCCAAGCCAGGCTAGAGGCATAGAAATTAAAGAAATCCGTAGGTGGTGAAGGCAGCAATGAGGATGCAAGCCGAGAAGTCTGACGCGTAGAAGGTTTCAAGTGATAAAGAGGCGAAGAACAAAGCCTATATTGGCACATAACCTTGAATAAATAATGACATAGCAATATAGTATACATATTAGTTTACCCCCCCCCCCCCTCTACAAACGATATAAGATCGTCAATCAATCGGGCCGTTGCTGATAAACTCAATCAAATCTATTCGGGTCACAATTCCACTAACTACGCTTTTCTTCATCACCGTCATGGTCTCCTTCTCGCTCTCAGAGCTCCTGGCTCCGGCATGATCACCATCACAGCTTTCCGACCTTTTCTTTTTCCGCCCGGCGAAGCATCTCTGCTCAGTCATCCACCAAACATAAGTTTGATCCAATCGATAGCGACCAAAATGATGCATTCCAATAAAAATGAAAACGGGAACAATAGGCATGATTCACCATAAGGTTCGAAATCCAGGGCATCGGCGAGATCCGACAACGTAGCGTTCATGCTGTGCTTTCTGAAAGTTTTGTCGATGACCCCAGCTTCCGATATAGTAGCATTCGGCTGGGCGCGTCCACTGATGATCTTACCGTCATGTTGCCTACAGATAAGAAAGAGAAACGACGACCTCACAGGTCAAAAATATGTATGGAATGGAAATGTCTTGACTCCGTACCCTCTGTTATGATGTCGAATCCCTCGATCTTCAATAGCGCAATCGCATCCTTGCAATTGACGCGGGATGTTCAATTCCAAATCACATAATCGCTTCTTGGCCCACCAGCTCTCGTACCGTCTTTTACATATCACGTCATTGTCCATGAAGTCGTGATTGATCATCCACTCGTCGCTGAGTGCCTTGGTCATGTAATTCTTCACCGAATCGGGCAGAATCACGACGCAGTTCTGACCCGCCTCCAATCTCGACACCGCCTCTATCGTGGCGCTGACTGCCGCCCCGGACGAACTGCCGCATAACAACCCCTCGTCCCGTATGAGCTGTCTCATCATGACGAGGCTATCGGCGTCGTTGCTCTTGATCCACATATCGACCAACGATCGATGGCACACCTCGGGTACGAAGTCATACCTGATCCCCTCGACGTGGCAGCTCTGGAGGCTACTAGGATCGTTCATACGATCCGGCAATGCCAATATCGATCCGACCGGATCGGCCCCAACGATGATGCAATTCGGATTGGTCTCCTTGATCCTGTCGGATAAACTGGATATCGATCGCCTCCCCAAACATCCTGACTTTCCAGCTAGTCATGGGGGAGGATCGATTCTTCGTTATAGGTGCATACATCCCCCCCGCTGACACGACGGGGGTGGATGACCTTCGTGCCGCCTGGGCTAAATGCCCTCCAAACTGTAAACCGTTGTTGTTAGGGGACTTGAATTTTGACTTTCGGGCCCCGCGTACCGAGCGGGAGGAGATCATTGCGGATTTCATCGACGAGATTAATCTCATCGACGCGAGCCGCAAATGTGTTCAACAATGTGATCGACGACAGGGACGAGGGGGGACACTTGCATCAATCCCAGCCAGATTATTGCATGGCATGGGAGTCGGATGTGAGGCATTTTCGCAATGTGGCGTTTCGGCAGCCCAGGATCCACGATTCGGATCATCGGGCGGTCGTCGTATTATTCATTCGAAAGGGGAAGGTTGGTCAGTTCAAGCGCTACCACAAGAGCTGTCAAACTTCCCCCCTGCACTTCCCTCCTGCGGAGGAGCAGGATGCACAGACACCCCTATTCGGGGATTTGTGAGCTACTTGTGAGGAGGATGCGCCAACATGACACCAATGCAGTGACTGGATCTCTGAGGAGAGCTGGTGGTTAATTGCCCATTGGGCGATGCTCTGTCACACTGGCCGCCTGTGTCAAGCGGGGGGGCGTCGTATGCAACGTCAAATTGGTGTGTTGCTTCGCAAGGACCGTGCTGATCGCACAGAACAGGTTGGGACTCTAATCGAGTCTGAACTCACAGGGGGAAATGTTCATGAGGCCTTCCGCCATCTGAACGGATGGTATCGGGCCACGTCAGAAATGCAGGCGAAGCCATGCTTCCAAACTATGGAGCGCCAGACTTCGGAGAGAGTCAATTTGTACGCAAGGAGGTTGTCGCAGGGCGACTCTCTTCCAATCAATGTCGAAAGGATCGAAATCAACGACGACTTTCCATTGGACGGGGAACTACGGACTGCTGCCAGCAAGCTGTCCAATGGCTGCGTGGCAGGAGCCTCCGGGATGTGGGCCGAGCACGTCAAGGAGTGGCTTCGGGGCATCCGCCAGGTGGAAGATCCTAAGCGGCTAGGCGGCAGTCCCGGTGATGGGGACCATTGGCACCTTTTCGTCCAATTGGCCCAAGCAGCCTGGACTCAGGGCGAGATCCCTCGCCAGCTCCTTTGGATAATAGTCGTCCTGATTCCAAAGGGTGTGGGGGACTACCACGGCATTGGGCTGTTGGAACTCATCTGGAAGGTGATTGAACGGATCATTGATCATCGGTTGGATGCGTTTGATCTGCACAACAGCCTCCGTGGCTGCCGTAACAAACGTAGCATGGGGACGGCGATCATCGAAACCAAGTTGGCGCAACAGCTTGTGTACCTCAAGCTGAAGCCCTTCTATGGCGTTTTTCTCGATCTGCAAAAGACGTTTGATGAAATGGATAGGGAGCGGTGCATCCTGATTTTGGAGGGCTACGGTGCCGGACCTCGGCTCGTTTGCTTGATGTGAATGTACTGGCGGGATGCAATTATGGTATGTCGGGCCTCGGGATACTATGGCACAGCCTTCAAAGCCGAACATGGTGTTACCCAAGGCGGGCCGCTATCAGCCAAGCTGTTCAATATCTTGGTAGATGGGGTCATATGGGAGTGGATTTGGCAGTTGCGGGAGGGCGGGGATGTCGATGACGTGTACCTCACATCACGGGATGTGGGATTCCTTCAGCACGCACTCGACATCCTCATCGATTTGTTCAAGAGGGCTGGTCTTCAGACAAATACGTCCAAGACGCAGACCATGATCTGCACGCTGGGGCGGATTCGGATGCAGCTATTAGCTATTGATGGAGTTGTATCGACGGATGCAATGTGGATGGGTTATTGCTTCGCAGTGGAACTCTTGCGAAGTTAAATGCAGGCAGTGCAGGAATTTTCTGAAGGCAAGTTCTCTCAGCCACCACCTGGCGGATGTTCATGACATCTACCAGCAGGCAGTGGTAACCAAAGAACTGCTTGAAGTACGTCCGCCAGTCCTGTATGGTAAATATAATGTTCTACGAGTTTAAGCCCTAACTTGTCTCGCCCCTTTTCTTACATCGACACAACTAAAAACCACCGATCTGACATAGTTAGCTCTAACTCTGTCAAAACCCATTAATAACATCAGTCTCACCATCTCATTATGTAGACCGCTGTCTTGCGGTCATTTTGGTGTGTGATGTCTGTGGTGAGCCATGTTCTTCCCAGTGAACCATCGTACGATTGTGGCATGGTGCTTGCGCAATAAAAAATGCACCCGCCCGCGGGGTGTAATAAATTCAATTGCTCGACATTTTGCCATATCATACCCTGAGACTGGACACACATAATCATTCCTCATCATGTCTAGAAATGAGATTGATATTAAGAAACGCGCAGAAAAAGCCGCGTTGATCTTGATTTTGGGTTGTAGGTGCTAGAGGTAAAAGTAGGTAAAGCTAGGTAAAAAATACACCGACCAACCATGGCGGCCGCCGCCGTCCCACGGCCGCCACAGTGCCCCACTCCCAGCACTGAGGCACACAACAATCAGCCAACATGCTTCGCGACAGGTCGATGTGTTAAATCTACTAGAAAAAAATAACTTTATTACTATTAATTATACTACTAAACACACTGCGTGTCAACGACGATGACACGGTTGCAGGCAACAATGATGCCTGCAGCTTCGTCTGGGGCATCTCCGGAGGTTTCGATGAAATCGTTTCGTCCTATGGACCTATTGGAAGCATCCCTTGGCTCGGTTTTGGCGGTGGCGGCGAGGAATGCAGTCAAAACATGGGCAACGCGGAGGGTTTTTTTGGGGGCAAAAATCTTACATTTTGATGCTGTGTCGTCAATATTGTAGAGCGAAACCCATACCTAAGCGACACCCAAACCAAGTGCACGCGTCATCGCCCATGATATGGGGATGACGTTGATGTGCCTACTTTGGGTGTCGCCCAGGTATGGGCGATGGTAGGGGCCATCGCGGCCGAAGCCGGTGCCTCAATCTGTCAGTGGACGTCGAAAAAAAAACTGGACTTTAGCGAGTGATTCACATAATCACTTACGTATGTGTACAGTAGATTTTATCACGTAACCGGAATTCTCAAATCTTACAGACAAGTCAGGGCTAAAACTCATACCCCAGGGTCATTTTTTGCCTCCGCCCAGACTAAATGATAGTCTAACTATTCTGGTGGTCAACGAGAGCTCAGGGGGTCGTGTCAGGCATGTGTCAGGCGTGTGCCACCTGGCTCTGACATATGTGTCAGGTAATGCAGAACTTTCTCATAGTTGGAGCACTTTCTCGTGACGCACTCCCTGTTCGGCAGCCAGATGAGAACTCCGAGTCTCTGTCTGTCCGGGTATATTAGCTCACAGTAAAGTGACGATAAAAATATCTTGATTACCAACGCACCCCTACTTAATTAAGTAAAATTGACTTAATCTAGTATCGCCAGCGACCCCTGTTTTGTACTGGTTGAATTGGACGAC
>JALLBA010000669.1:0-14952 GCA_036939675.1 Cyclostephanos invisitatus
CAAGGGGATCGTTGATGGCATTGCAGCTCATTTTTGGGATGACTTACACAAACCTCGATGAATATCTGTTGTTTGCAAAAAGGGTAATTGTAAAGGTACTACGAAATCATACAATGGCCAGGGTAAAAATACCCAGCAGTGAGAAAATTGCAGAATACAAAGGGATGGTTTGCAACAGGCATCAGAATCTACATGATGTTTGGTGCACCATGGACGGCCTCAAAATTACGCTTGAGCAGTCCGGGGATGCATTGATTCAGGAGGAGTACTACAATGGGTGGACACACGATCATTACGTGTCGTCAGTGATCTGCTTTTGCCCCGATGGTACTATTCCAATTGTTTTTGTGAACGTTCCTGGTGCTGTTCATGACAGCCAAATTGCAGATTATGGGAATATCTACGACAAGCTTGAGTCGGTGTATCAAAGGGATGGTGCGAAATGTACTGTTGACTCAGCATTTGGAAATGTCACTAGAGAGTATTTAATAAAATCTTCACAGGAATTGATTCATATCGAGGATCATCAGGAGCAAAGAATTGCACATGAGGCAACTTCAATGAGGCAGTCTGCTGAGTGGGGGATGCGAGCATTCCAATCCTCAATGCCACGTATAAAAGATCGGATGAAATTTGAGACCCGTGGTGAGCGTAAGGTAACTTTGACTATGATGATTTTGTTATACAATTTACGTGCATGAGCTGTTAGGATTAATCAATTGCAGAGTTTCTACGCTACTCCTCTCCATCATGATGCAAATGTTGAATTTGTAACTCCACTTCTTAGCAATTAATCAAATGTTGAATTTGTAACTCCGAATTAATTCTATCTTATGATATTATATCTATCTGCTCCTGGCATTTACTATTCTTCACCACTCTTACCATCCTCTCGTCCATGTTCTTGTTGCTGAATATTATTAATACTAGTAGTACTATTGATGCCGATCCCTAGCTGTTGCGTCGTTTGTTGATTATTCACACCCCCCACACCCATAGCGTTCATCAACAGAATCGTCATCACGATCTGCTGTTGCTGCATCTGCTGACACTGCATCTCCATTTGAAGACGAAATTCTTCACGCCTCTCTTCTCGTTCGGAGCGTCTCTCATCTCTCTCCGATGCTTGATTCATCATCATCATGGCGATCATGTTGCCAATCCTGTCACCAGGAGACGAATCAGGAGTAGTATTCCCCTGCTGTCACGTCCGCGGCCTCGACATAGGCGTCATATGTGTTTGAGGGCGACGCCTGGTGGATGCGTTGGATCCTGCTGCAGACGCTCATGATGACAATGATGACGACCGAGAACCTCGTCGACCCCCCCCCTCTCAGCTGCAGTCACAGACGCTTTTGACGACGGCCGAGAGAAACCTCCTGCATCACCCCCCTCAGATGCTGCAGAAACAGATGCTCTTGATAGTCGACCTCTCTCACTCACCCCCTCACCCCTCCCATTCCTCCTCCCTTCCTCATTTCTGCTGTCGTCCTCGATGTCCAAGCCAAGCCCTTCATCATCTTCATCGCTTTCAACACTCCCTCCCCTTACCAAAAATGAGGCCGCATCATCACCACTCCTGTCATCCTCACCCTCCCCAGCACCATGTTCTTCCACTCCTGAATCATATTCTTCATTGAGATCGGACGCATCCATTTTATCATGTTGATCGGGGTACCTTGACAAATGGATTTCTGCAACCCATTCCCAACCAGTCGCAGTAACTGGAAGAATCTCTTCTAACGCATCGAGGAAGTTATCCACTTCTTCTTGCAAATAGGTGATTCCTTTTGGCATGATGATCAGGCTGGTGCAGTTGGGTGGTTACGGTGATTCTTGTTTTTATGTGCAAGCAAGATGTGTTTTTATGTTTTTATGTCAAGGATAAGCTATAACCGGGGGGGGGGGGTTGTTTATCCGATATGTCTATGTCAATAAAACATAAATTGGGGTTAAATTAGGGTTAAAAAGTCGTATTTTTATGTCAAAACAGCATATGTCTTTATGTTTTTATGTTTTTGGGAATGCTCCAGTAAAGCTGTCCGGCCCTTATGCCCCGACGGTCCTTAAGCCCCGACCAGTACGATAGTAGAATACCTAGGTAGAAGGTTTCCATTTTATGTTGTATGGTGTATTGAGGGCCTCAGTGAAAAGACAGAAAAGAGACTTTTCAATTTCCCGCCAATTTTCTTGAGGAGTCGTTGCGCATGCCACGACATGCTCGCGAACTCAAACATCACCACCATGTCGACCGTAACCCCCCACCAAAATCGAGCCGCTGCGGCACTCGAGCGACGAACGGGAACGGCGGTCGAGGGGAGGATTGTCGCCGCCGCGTCGAACTCGACGCGGTACGATCGCCTCCTCTCCATCCTCTCCAAGTCGCTTGCCCGATCCCGCGAAGAGATCGCGTCCGACGCCCGCCGTACCATCGAAATTTGCTACGGCGAAATGATGTCCCTGTTCACCTCGAGCGACGACGGCGACGGTGTTACGCAACTCGTCGAAATCCTCCTCGGGAAGTTGGACGGAGCCCACGATCGTCTCGGTCCCGACCTACGACGACCGTCGTCGTCCGCCTCCGCCTCCCCCTACTCGTCGACGCAACTCGAGAAACTGCTGGAGCGACGGGATATCAGGCGATCGCTCCATCGGATCGAGGAAGTTATCGAAAGAGTCGAGACCGAAGAACGTGAATTCGAGGAGGCCGACGCAGCGGACAGGGAATCGGCGAGGGACGCGATACGTTCGGCCAGGTCGTCAAGGGTGTCACCCACGAGCGGGAAGAGGCTGCGAGTGTTGCCCCACGAGAGTATCGGCATGCGAGCTTACGGGATGAAGTTGGAGTACCAGCAATCCCTCGAGGCGGAGTTAAATGAGATCGAGGCGGATAATGCGAGGTTGGAGCGAGAGCTGGAAGACGGGTGGGGGGAATGGGGGGGGATCGCTGAGGAGGTAAAGGCCGCGCTTGACGTGATGGAAAAATTGGGGGAAGAGAATGATGACCGCGACTGCGATATTGTCCGGAAATGAGATTGCGATGTGGCTCACGCATGGTGCATGCACCCCCCCCCCCCCCTTCAATCGTATTTATGACAACGAGTGGGTATTGTACTTTATTCATCTGAATGCTTTTGGCCAGTTTCCAGTTTCCATTGTTCACGGGTATACACTTCATCAAATGTGATTTCAAACTAGATAATTCATTGCAATATTGAGACATTTTTACGATAATGAGGTGTGGTTGGGACTACCAAGTTTGTGCACAGTGAATGACAAGCTCACAGTGATCCAGTCTCATTCAGCTCACAAGCGCACATGGCACAGCTAGCCATTTTAAGACATCAAAACTTTTTAACATTTTACTTAATTAGGCTGTATCATCAGTGCACAGATCAGGGGAGGCTACCTTTCAACAAGAGTTTGCATCTTCCACGTTTTTCCCAAGCTCCATAACACTTTAATCCTCCCATTTACCTTGATAGATGTGGGAAGTAGAAGACTGTTCCCCCCAAAAATTGCGCGCCCTTTATCTTAGCCACCCAGTTTTGTAGAAAGACTGACTGACCAACATGCAAATACTTAGCCAGCAACATCCCCACTATTGATGCTGACCAGCATCAAGGCCAAGGCTGCCTTTTTCTTTTTTCTCTCTCTAGCTCAAGTTGGTGCCTGTGTTGGTGCCCCCCCCAAAATGACCGATATCATCTTCTGCCCAAACCAACTAAATCCAACAAATTCCTACGTATAATATCTGAGTATGTAGAAATTCAAGGATTTCATAGAAACACACTGAACGAGCAACGGTTTTTCATGGCGCGTGTGTGTGTTGTGTCGTCGTGAAAACAGCCTACATGCACCAGCCAAGACAAGACAAAATATAATCATCATCTCGCCTTGCAAACAGCTTCAAGAACCGGATCAAAGCCGCTGCAATCATGAGAGAAATCGTTCACCTTCAAGCGGGACAATGCGGTAACCAAATCGGATCCAAGTTCTGGGAGGTGAGTTCAGGTTAATTATCTGGTGGTGTAGTGGCATGGTGGTACGGGGGGAGGGAGAGGGGAGACGGCGGCTCGTGTGTCGTTGGATTCATGGGAGAGGGGGAAAGTGCAATTGGCGTGGCTCGCGCAATGACATTGGGGAGGGGTTCGGCGAGCGAGTTGTTTCGGATTTAGAACAATGGAATACGTTTGCGGATTGGGTCGAAGTGCCCCTGAAATGCGGTAGATTTTGTGTAAAAATATCATGGTCGGTGGAGGCTTTCTCAGATTGGTGTCGACTCTATTTATTCAGTTGCTCGGTCCCCAGAATGGCAGGTTGTCGAGAATGTCCTATCGTCTTCGTCTTGCGTGGCTCGAGTGACGTGCCGAAGCTCCTTTTATGTCGAGTGCCTTACTTTCTTCATCATGGTCTGTCAAATAATATTTCATACCTAATTCCCACCCCACACGTGCATGATTCCTTTTTCCGACCTTTGCAGTGCATGTCCCAGGAGCACGGGATCACGCCGAATGGACACTACGAAGGAGACAATCCCATGCAGACACAGCGCTTGAATGTTTACTTCAACGAGGGACAAGGTGGGAGGTACGTTCCTCGTGCCGTCCTCACTGATCTTGAGCCGGGAACTATGGACTCCATCCGCGCTGGACCCTACGGAGGGCTCTTTCGACCCGACAACTTCGTTTTCGGCCAAAGTGGTGCCGGGAATAACTGGGCCAAGGGGCACTATACCGAGGGTGCCGAGCTGGTCGATGCGATTATGGACGTCACGCGCAAGGAGGCCGAGGCATGTGATATGCTCCAGGGATTCCAAATTACTCACTCCATGGGTGGCGGTACCGGGTCGGGCATGGGAACGCTCTTGGTGAGCAAGATAAGGGAGGAGTTTCCCGATCGAATCATGACCACCTACAGTGTCGTGCCCTCCCCTAAGGTTTCTGACACCGTGGTTGAGCCTTACAACGCCACGCTGTCCATCCACCAGCTTGTGGAGAACGCCGACCAATGCTTCGCTCTTGACAACGAGGCACTTTACGACATTTGCTTCCGCACGCTCAAGCTTGCCAACCCGAGCTACAGCGATCTCAATCTCCTTATCGCGGCGGCCATCACGGGAACAACGTGCTCCCTCCGTTTTCCCGGCCAATTAAACTGTGACTTGCGAAAGCTGTCCGTGAACATGGTCCCCTTCCCCCGTCTTCACTTCTTCCTAGTGGGATTCGCTCCTCTGACCTCCCTGCGCTCTCAGGACTTCCGCGTCCTGACTGTGCCCGAGCTGACCCAGCAAGCCTTCGACGCTAAAAACATGATGTGCGCGGCGGATCCCCGTCACGGTCGCTACCTCACCTGCGCGATGATGTTCCGCGGCAAGATGTCAAGCAAGGAAGTGGACGACGAAATGCTTAAGATGGTCAGCAAGAACTCTGGATACTTCGTCGAGTGGATCCCCAACAACCTCAAGGCGTCGATTTGCGACGTCCCCCCCGTCGGCATGGAGATGTCCAGCGTTTTCATCGGCAACTCCACGTGCATCCAGGAGGCGTGGAAGCGCGTCGCCGAGCAGTTCACGGTCATGTTCCGACGCAAGGCCTTCCTTCATTGGTACACTGGTGAAGGCATGGACGAGATGGAATTCACCGAGGCAGAGAGCAACTTGAACGACCTTGTGTCGGAATATCAGCAGTACCAGGATGCAACAGTGGGCGATGAGGATATAATGGGTGCCTCCAACGACGATGGTTACGGCGATGATTAAAGAGGGGGTGAGAGGACTTAGGTATATCTCAAAATGACGTCACTCATCTGATCGTGCATGATGTATGTGTTGCAGCGGCCGTTGCTGTCACTCGTCGCCCTCTCCAAGAGGAAGTTCAAGGCGCTGCGATCTCCCCTCCCCTTCACTGGGCATGTCTCCCATATCTCTCTCTACTGATGGGGCACACCCTCTACATTTGCATAAAATTTATTTAACTTTAGACTAATCTTTGATCCTATTTCGATGCTCTAGGACGAACTACGATCTATCCCCTCGTCTCCCCATCCATCATACACCGCATGTCTCTTCCAATTTCTTCATCATGACATCAACATCCTCGTCCGTGTTCTTCGTGTATGAACCCTCCGTGAAGAAGGCACCCGCGATGTGCTTCCTCTGGGGCTTCCTATCGAGGTAAAATTCACCGCTGATCAAGTTCGTCCTGGGAGTTGCCATCAGCCAGCATATGCCCTCGGATCCCTCCCACCCGTTCCTTAGCGGTTCCAATAGTTTCGCCGTATCTCCGAAGGCATCCTCGACGCCGACGGTACGCACCCATCCGGGATGACACGATAGGAAGGCGACGTTCGGGTATTGCCTCGTGAATCTCTCGGCGAGCAGTACCTGCCCTCGCTTCGCGTAGGAATAAGCCATGTTCCCGTCGTATCCCGACGCGTGATCGCCGGCGCTGCCCGCGACGTCCCAATGGGGAAATTTGGTATTGTACATCCCCCCCGAGCTAACGTATATGACCCTCGCCCCCTCGCTATTATTCAACGACGGTAGGAGGAGCTTGGTCAATTGGTAGGAACCGCATACCAAGTGAGACATCAACGTGACCTCGAGTCCATCGCTATTGACCCTACGATCGTTGAACAGCGCACCGGCATTGCAAACCAAGCAATCCAGCTTCGTCTCCTTGTCCCGAAATTCGGATACGACGCGCCGGATGTGACTCGGTTCGCCGACGTCCCCCAATAGGACCACGACGTTGGAATTTTTCGTGAGTTCCACGATCTCCCTCCTCGCGATATCGGCCCGTTCCTTATTTCGACATAGCATGTACACCGTCGCCCTCTTCGACGCGGCGTACGTGGCGATTTCCCTCCCTATGCCCTGATTCGCGCCCGATATGAGGAACGTCTTGCCCGACAAATCGACGCCGTCGTTATTGGGATCGTTCGCATCGACGAACGTTGCCGATTGGACCGGATCGTCGTATTGCGACGTGTGACGGAGATAGCCGGTTTTGGTGAAGTGCTTCTTCCCGTAAAGGAAGAATTGTGTGCTCACGATGCCCTGTTTGATGAGTCCTATCATTCTCATGATCTCTTGGTTTTTATTCTATGTGCGTTTTGTCAGGATATTGTCGGGACAGAAAATTTCATGGTCGGATGAGAAGGACGCGAATCTCGACACAACGCGTGACTGGATCGCGACTGAATGTTGACTCACTTAAATACACCTTCCACCTACGATGCGCCGTGAATGCCACGTCACGTGTCAACCTGACGAATAAAAAGCCGAGACATCTGGCGATTTCTTCAACATCCCCCGCGCCGCATCATCCGCAGCAGGCCGCACCGTTCCTCACAAAGACGTCCCCCCAAATCATCACCATGAAGACCATCGTCCTCCTCGCCGCGGCCACCGCGGCCCTTTCCCCATGCTCCATCGAGGCATTCGCCCCGGCCGCCATCCGTCCGATCTCCACCTCGTCGCTGTCGATGTCGAAGAACGACGGGAACAGCGACAACAACAACGGCGGAAGGACGCTCGCGGCCTCGGCCCTCGTCGCCGCCTACCTCCTGACGAGCGTCGTATCCCCGTACGACGTCGCGCACGCCGCCACCTCGGACGGCAACTACTACCGCGACAACTCCCCGTCGTCGTCGTGGTCGGATTCGTCCTCCATCGTCGTGTCCGGACGATCCGGCGGACGAGCGGGGGGGAGGGCGATGCCACGATCGATGCCCTCCCCCTCCCGACCGTCGTCGACGACGGTGATCAATAGGAGGACCACCATCGTGGCACCGCCCGTCGTGATCGGAGGGGGCGGATACGGATACGGAGGATACGGCGGATACGGAGGATATTACGATCCCACCCCCGGCATAGGTGAGTCTTTCGTTTCTTCTTCTTGGTAGCTCCCATCGGTGGATGCGATATCTCGAGGACGCGCCCCCCCCCCCCCCCCCCCCCCCCCCCCCCCCCCGTCCTCTCCCGTTTCTGATTCGTTTCGTTATATGATCGCCGCCCCGTCCATCGTCCTCGCGATCCGTCGAACTATACAACTGCGATATCATTGACATCCAACGAACGGGAACGAAAACACCCGACAAAAAAAATTAGCCTTGAACCTCGGCTTCTCGGCCGTGAATGCCATCGGTAACGGCATGCGCGAATCGCGACAGAACGAGATGATATACCAGGAACGCGCCGAATTGGGCGCCGCGAGGGAGAGGGAGGCGGAAATGGCCGCTCGTATTCGACAATTGGAGATGACGCAGATGCAGCAGGGCGGCGGAGGAGGACAGCAGATGGCGCAGCCGCAGATCATCATCGCCCAGCCTCCCGTGATCCAGGCGACGCCGGCGTCGCAGTAATCTTCGGCTGGTCCCACACGAACAAACACTCGGACTCGATTGACATTCTTCTTTGAATGGAATCATGCGACGAACGGCACTCACTCTGCTTCTTAAAACGCCGCAAGTTGCATTTATACACGCACCAGTAGTTACACGGTACAGTAATTAATAATTCTGTGGTATTGGTGTAGTAACCACCAGGAGTATTATCATAGATACTTTGTTCTACATAGTTTGTCTCTGGTCCGAACAGTTGCTCGGCCGCCACATCGAGAAGATAGCTCGCACCAACCAGAGCCCTTCCATATCAAGCCGGTTTCTCCACATGGAATCCTTGGACCTAGCCAAGTGCGATGAGGGGAGATGAAGGCACGAAGATATTTGGATGTATCTTCATCCTGCTGGCACGGTGTGGATCGCCGGATGAGCATGGTAGCCGCCAAGTGTAAACCAGTTGGGGCCGTCGTCGTCCTCTGCGATAGCGAACAGACCCTTGCCCGCAGCTCGCTCGCACAGGGTAAACCTTGGACAGTTATCAATGAGGGGCCTGCGTAGCAATACGAGAGCTACCTCCTCCGCATTCTTGTCATACAAGTGCGCATTGACTAGGTTGAAGGTCAGTCGTCCCGCCTCGAGATGCCTCCCACCGCGTGTGCGCATTGTCACCTCCCGACATACGAGATGCAGAATCAACGCCCAAACGGCTACGTCCCAGACGATACCAACGGCGAAATCAGAAGAGCGTTGATGAAGCACCATGTCAAGCAACTCTGACCCTTGCGAGCCGTCGGCGCGGCGACAGACGAATGTGCAAGTCGACGTGCAAGCCTCTTGCTTCGTGGGCTGGCCCGGCTTGTGTACGATGCACGTCATGTTTCGAGAGCATTGGCCCCGAACAAGCCTCGCAATCACGTTCTCCTCCAGCTGGTTGATTGGCTCCTCGCCATCATCTCGCGGGAAGTTGACGAGCAGGCCATAGTTAAGGCCCACGAATAATCCCTCGTCCGAACCCGCGACCGCGTCCCAAAATGGATTCCCGTGCCGCCTCAAGAAGCGGATGTGATCCTCGCCACGCAGGTACCACAGCGCCTCCGAGGCTACGTGCTTAAAGTTCAGCTTGCGCAGCGACGTGAGTGGCATGAAATATCCACACGCCGAGTCGGCGCGGCTAGCTGCGAGATCGATAGTGATTGCGCTCTCTCGAGGCGCTTTCCTGTGCGGACCTTTGGTGGCAATTTTGTGCTCACCCTTTGTGTGTATCAGCGCGAGGAGCGACAAATACTGCTCATCAAAACAACGGTGCTCGACGTCGTCGTTCTCGGCTCCTAATTTGGACAGAAGGATTTTGTAAATCCACATCTTTGTTCTCCGGATCAGTTGCATCGCCAGGGGCGAAATCCATGTCAAGTTTTTACATCTCATCGGACCACAGCCCCAAAAGAATACCATTCACCTCGGGCGTTTTGTGTCATCCGGATTTCAAATTCAAACGCTTGATTACTTACAGCTTCCAGGAAAGATAGAATAATATACTCAGAAC
Source organism: Cyclostephanos invisitatus (assembly GCA_036939675.1). Lineage (NCBI taxonomy): Eukaryota > Bacillariophyta > Thalassiosirophyceae > Thalassiosirales > Thalassiosiraceae > Cyclostephanos > Cyclostephanos invisitatus. The sequence goes on from JALLBA010000669.1 coordinate 9,890, forward strand.
AAAATCATAATCTAAACCTAATTGTTCGGGATATAACATGTGAGCTTCATTCAACAAATTTCCATAAACAGTAAGCTTGGAATGAATGGAATCTAAGTACGCATTCACACCCTCAGCGGAGTTGGTAGGAGTGCCTGTCATCATTTCGTAAATATTGACCTGCCAGCTGCTTACCAGGGCGAGACCCAAAACACGCTTTGGAATGCTGTATCGGACCAAGCTATACGTACTCAGGGACTTGCATGTATGCCCTGATTCCACCAGTCTTGCATCGCCACGCAGGACAGGAACTCTTCATTTCGTCGCTGAACTCAACATCCGTTAGATATGAGCAGTCTTCGAATGCGCCGTCGTCTATTGTCTTGCCAGTGGGTGGTTTGATGATGCGTTTTAGCGATGTGCATTCACGAAATTCCTCGTACCGGATCTCCTCCGCCCCCACGCCGAGAATAACAGTCGTCAACTCTGGGCCGCAGCCTTAATCGCCTTGACGGCGGGGCTTGTTACGATGCGCTCAAGCGATAACAACTGAAAAGTGTCTCTTCCCCTATCTCATAGAGACCATTTTCGAGAGTAACAGTCGTCAACCCCACGCAATTCTTGTATACTCCGTCCCGAATGGCCTCGACGGCGTTGGGTATGGCCATGTGTGGTAGCGATTCGCAGGGGTAAAATGTATACGGCCGAATCTCCTCCAGCCCATCGCCGAGTGTCACAGTAGTCAACTCTGAGCAATTTACAAATGCCCAGTCCTTGAGTACTTTCGCTCGTCCCCGTCGACGACGTCCCCGTCGTCGCTCAAGTTGGAAATGTGTTTTCTTTTCCGTGGCAAAATTTCACACCCTCATCGGCACTTCACGGCTCATTACTCTTTTCTCCTTTGCGCGGGGGGCTGGCGGGGGCCGGTGGGCCATGACGGCCTTCCAGGACATATCTTAGGGACATATGTTTCACGTAGGAATTCGTAAGTACTCTTTTTTCTCGCCATTTCACGTGAAAACGGAGCGACATCATGATCACAGGCGTGGAGGCATAGCACAAACCGGAAATATTGCATCGCTATCTTCATTGAATTGCTGCCACACGCGAGCAACGAAAGTCCAAGCGCGGCACGATAACTGTGCCATCACCAGACGACTTGAAGTAGCCCGGCCTGGGTACGCTTCATCCAGTGAGAAGTGGAACACCTCGAAACCTGCATTTCGCTCTTTGCTAAACAGCATCATCTGCGTCTCGATCGTCCTCGCCGAATCAAGGTCTCTCTGAATACTGCCGCTGGCATCCATGTATTCTTGCACCCCCGAGTCCCGTTTTTGTTCTCGTTCCCTCTCCCCAAGCGACGAAAGTCGATTCGTCCCTCATTCTTCTGTCCTGGGAGCTTCTTCGGTCATGGAGCGGCATTTCTCGCGGACTGATCAAGATGGGAAAGGTCTCGTTAGACAAGCTCATCGCGAAGGCGAGGCCGGTACTGCATTTTCTAATATCACCACACAAGACCTCGGTGTGGAACCCAATCTTGTCGCAGATGACGGGAAGAGCGTTGGTCTCGTGGGGGCAACGATTTGTTTCACGCCACAGCCTTCTCCACGCTCATCGCCTAATCTGGACGGAGCACGTTGCGAGTTGTCTAACATAGGAGGCTCACTAAGTGAAAGCAGCAACTACATTGGCGATTTGTTTGCGTATGCCACTGGTCGCGGTACAGAGGGAGCATCAAATAAATTGTGTACCTCTGCGGTGCAAATTGCATCCAGTCTGGACGGTCGGAGCAGTTCAGATTACGAGATGTTGGATGGTATTTCTTCTAAAGGGACCATAGAGATCGAGGATTTGAGTGTGGACGAAGAAAGCATCAACTGCACTCTGCCCAGCTTGAACTGCCGAGAAGATCACGAAGAAAACTTCGGGTCGTTCACCGCCGATAAAACGGAAAGCCCACTCGAGATGTTCAAGGCAATGTCGAGCGAAGAACACCACGACGATTCTCTGATCTTAGATGGTGTCAGAGCGGGCCGAGAACCATCGGAGAATTGCGACTCTCCCGTTAGCTCGCACAGAGTCGACGACCACGCGCTGCCGCCTTTCTTCAAAGTACGCAAATTTTGGGAAGGCAAGTCTTCCTTTACGACTGTGGCGATGGGGCGGACTAACGGAACTGAGACTACACAAGCTGCGAACTCGAAGAAATCAACAACCGAAGAAGGTACACTGCCATCAGATACTCTTTTCGATGTCTCTATGAGCTCTGCGTTTGCAAAAGTGATGGGAGCCCTCATTTCGATTACAACTTTTATGTTGTCCTTCATTGCATCTGCGATTGCTCTCGTCAGCATTAATCTCAGTGGATCCATCATGTATATCCTCAACATCGCAAAGGCAACGGTTGGACAGAATTGGCTCCGTAATATGACAGGAGGAATGCGAGTCGAAAATATCACCAAAACAGACTCGCTTCAGGACGAGGTCAATAAGGCTGACATTAACGATGGGGATCTACCTGCTCTGAGTAGAACCAACCTATCTAAGTTATTCTTTCTCGAGGCATTGAAGGAGAAAACGATTGCAAGAACATTGGAGGGGTCCACTTGTCGATCCGAATCAGAAGAACACGAGCGAAGCAACATCATTCACAATGTTGTCATATTAGACCAACAGGAGAAGGCAATCTTGAAGACAATCAACGACGACGTCACTGCTGGCATCGTAACCAAGTGCAGACAGGTCATATCTGGCGTGAACTTAGAAGCAAGCCGCTTTGCTGCTGTCGCATTGAGTTCATTCACCTGGACCATGTTGATATGCATACTCCTTTCATCTGTTGTGAACTTCTTCCGTAAGAGCACGGAAACCCCACGCGTCGAACAAGATGATCTCTATTGTGTGCGCACTAAACTATCAACGTTCATCTCAGTTTCTTTCTGGGAGTTGATTCTTTCACCAACTTTTGCTGATGACGGGTATCATGTCTTCGATGAGACTCCTGATGAAATGGTGCCACGGTCTTGGTTATCCACCATTATCATCGCTTCGATCACGATCTTGTTGTTTTGTGTATTCAAATTCACGTCCATGATTCCATTCCCCGCGACCAAATCGAAGATGGTAGATGAGGTCCTCACCGGTATCTGGTCCGAGGAGGAGCACCGCCAATTTCTCGAAGGATACAATGTGTACGGTAGCCGCTGGAAGTTAGTGAGTGCATTCGTCCCTACTCGTAATCATGCTCAAGTTAGGGCCCACGGTAGTTACTGGCTCAAGGTTTACTCTCCCCTGAGAATGAAAAAGTCGAGGAAGCAGGATCCTATCTTTGGCAGTGCCAGTCCAGACTCATCGTCTATGGGCACTCCAAGGAGGTTGAACCAAACCAAGGTGACACCCAAGGGTATCTTGCGCGAGAAAGACCAGAATCAGTCGCACAATCATCTAACTCCGAAGAAAGAGAGAAATACTGCGAACATTCGCGGCTCCAAATCTGATCCTATCAAGCGAGTGAAGTTTGAAGCCCTTTAGATCAACGGTAGGAATTCCACAAAAGGGATACCTAACCTGTCTCGTTGTAATTTTTTGCTTCCCGAACGGTCAATCGTTTCTATCAAGAGGAGGTCACTTTACATTAATTTTTAGAGATAATCAATGTTAAGCATTTGAGAGTTGTTGCCTTTTATCAGATTCGATTGGAACCTTCCTGCCTCATGCCCATCTCATCCCAACCTAGCGCATCTCGTATTTTTTCTAACCGAGCCAGATTGCTATTCTTATCACTTGAAGTTACGAGATATAAATACACCAATAGATCGATTCAACATATAAGACAGGCATAAATAAATAACGCAGAATTCGACCTATGAAGGAAAGGTGCAATTTATGGAACGTACCTGACTGGTTGCGTCAATGGATATACGAACACTGAATTCCTAGAAACGCTTCTGTACAACACCAAGTTATCTTCCGGGCGAAGTATAAATTCAATATCATCGTAGGTCAAGCCGGGAGGGTACTCCGTCGGCGTTATCGCGTGCAGGTCTGTATAGCGTTTCGGGCGTGGTATCGCGATGGTCCGAGGATGTGAATTTGCATTTTCCTATATGCAGAAAGAACGACAGTCGAATATACTATGCGAGACTTACAATCGTCCGTCAATTCTACGATTTCGATCCTATCATTCACCCCCCTCACGGCATTCGTCAAACTCCTCCACGCGATCTTCGGATCGCTCGTTTCGGTCAGGTACGTCCACGGGGGGGAGAACCTCGATGGATTCCTGACCGCGCTCGTGCTGACACCGTTGGCGGTCGCGGACACTCCCGATAGTCTGCCGTCGTTGTTGAAATTACGAGTCTCGCCGAGACATTCGACGATAGTACGGGTCGGATTGGAATCGGTCGTGCATCCCCTCCGCCCCGCGGAGGTGGCGGCCTGATTCGTTGGCACCTCCCTGTACACGTCGGCGGCCGAGGCGGCGGCGACGGACGCGGGCAAGATCGGTCCGATGATCGATATCGATAGTGTTTCGAGGAACGATCGACGACGCACATGATGTCGATGTTCGTCGTCGTCGTCGTCGATGACGTCGTCTCCCCCCCCCCGAGGAAACGAGAGCAGGCAAGATGACGACGACCCCGAACGACGACACGACGATGGAGGGGGGCCGACGCGACGATGTCGATGACGGGGAGGTGCGAAAGTCGCGGGAGGTGCGGACAGTGCGAGGGACGATGCTATTACCGCCAGGCAGCGCGTTGCCGCTAGTAGTGGCGCCTTCATGATGACGACGATCACCCGTCGTTCTCAGACGCAGGGCGCAGGTTGAGAGGTAGAGTCGATCGCCGCCGCCCTGTGCTGGGCGCGCGATTATGGTGAGGATGGGATGTTAGTTTTGTTGTCGACCTCATAAAAGGAAATAATGGCGGGGAACCTCAGACTTGCCAGGAAATTTAATGAAAAAACATAGGATTAAGACATCATGAAAAACATAATCATCTCATCTTATTCTATGTTGTTTCTATGAGCCGAGCAAACCTGACTTTTGGGGCCGATCCAATAGGCCCGAATGTCGTTCCTCC
>JALLBA010000670.1:0-14954 GCA_036939675.1 Cyclostephanos invisitatus
GCCGACGGATTGAGGAGGATGCTCGATGATTATTGCGGAGTGGGTGTGAGTAAATTTACACCTGAGAAGAAATTGGAAATCCGGAGGCTGGTAAATGCCATTGCCAACCTCAATGGAATCCACGCCCTGCATCATGTCGCATCCTTCTACAAGGAAGGTGATTTGTTCGATCTCCTGATCGACGAGTACGGCATGAGCGGGTCAGATGCCAATCCACGTGGCAGCGTCCATTAAGAACGTGGATGCGGTTCGGATACTCATATCCAAGGGCGCGGATAGGAGCTGCGAGAATAGCGATGGAAAGACCCCCCTGCAGGAGTTGAAAAATGTGGAGGTTCGAAGGGATGACGTGAATAGGGCATTGATGGGGATGCTGGGGAGGGTTGAACCCGCTGACGACAGGGGTCGACTAATAAAAGATCTTTTGACAGGATAAGGAATGAAGTAGACAAAGCACCTGAAATTTCGGCAACATTTCCCCATTCTAACATAGTTTAGGGTTGTCATATTGAATATGATCTCTCTACTTTGAGTGGATGGTCTTTTTTACGTTCGTCCAAAACCTGCCAAGTACTATTTTCAAACGTGACGGAAACGTCTCATCAAAATCGCTCTCCCACTCTCTCTGTCGCTGATGAAAACACAATGAGGGGTATTGGCCACTGAACGCCCTCTTATCGAAATTTTAGACAAGTGAAACATTTTAGGTACAATACTCAAAATTTCTGAAAACCAACATCACCTCAGCAAAGTGAATATCATCATTGAATTCCCTTCATCGTATTTTGACATAGCTCGGGGCTTTCTGTGTCATGGTTGCTTCGTGGCATTGCCATCCATTACCATCAGTGTATCATCTCAATCGTGTTAGATTCATTCTCAGTTAAGTAAACCCACTTCTTCACCCCATTTGGAGGTTGTAAAGTAGTTCTACGAGTCTGAGCTAGATGAGATGTTTTGCTTCGCGTCGGACACCTCAGGAATTCTTATATCCCCTCGGAGGTCGAAACACAGTGTGCGTCAAGAGATGTTAGCGGTCGGCATGAGACTCTCCCTCTCTGGAATAAAAATAACGTCTGCGCAATCGGCTCGACCTTTTAGCGATCCATTTGCCGCGCTCCAATCCTCCACGCAACTTGCCGACAATACCAATCCAACAATCAGAGATGCCCATGAGGAGTAAAAAATATTATTCAACGGCGCTCCAGGCCCCTCCTGACTCGTCAACAGTGCGACCCCCACGGCCTGGCTCAAAACTAGCAAGCAGCTTACGATCGATTCCGTCGTGTACAGCCACGGCAATTTTCCCCTGCCCCTTATGCCCAATTTAATCCCTATCATCGCCATGGACGCGATGGCGCTAATGATGCCGACGGTCACACCGAGCTGGCAGCGTCTGCAAAATTTGATCGAGCCATTCTCCTCCACGCCCAGCCCCATGCTATTATATCCACAATGATTGTCGAATAATCGAGCGCTGCTTCCCATCTGAATCGATCCGGCCAAGCCCAGCCATACCCAATATTGCAGCCTCCTCGAGCGCGTCCGTAGTTCCTCCGTCAGATCGATCCCCCATACGGATCTTACGTAACTCGACATCAACGTGACACCTACAAACAAACCCGCCCACGAGAAGTAATACACGTTGCCGTTGGATATGCTCCCCGACGAGTCCGTGGCGAGGCCGTGTCTCGTGTCGGACACGATCCCGACCAACGCCGACCAGAGCGCTAGCAGGATGAATATCGTAATGCCCTCGATCTTGGTCCCGATTATTAGATCGGATAATAACGGCCTCGCGTGGAAGAAGACGACCAATAACGAGAGGAGGAAGAGAATGGCGGAACATGCGACGGCATAATTTTGATTCGCCCTCGACGCCGGGGAGAGGCGATCGGTGTGCGCCCTCTAATCGAATTTCGCGGAGAGATAACGTTGCAGCAGTAGAAAAACAAATGTAAGGATCCCGGGATGAAAAAAGAAATATCCTCGACACGATTGGTTCAATGTCCGTCCTCCGTCGTCCAGTGAGATTGCCAAGCAGTGAAATAAAGTGGCTGGTGGGCAAAATTGCGACATCATGGAGCGGGAAGAAGGGGGAAGGGTAGCGATTCGCCGGCGAGAATGTGCATAACGACAGACATATCTCTTCGTCGAACCACCGCACTCCTCTCCAATCGGGATAACGGGACGATAATCACAACACGACGATGATATCGTCATCAATATTATTATTATCATTTCCGCGCGTTCCCCGAGTAATAAGGATTGAATGTAGCCGCATGCATTTGCGAGATATGGCACCAATAAAAAACGAGGGTGCATGAATGATCAATACACGCCGTCATGATATACGGGCCCTTCCACCAATAGTCTATCGGCGCCCCGGTTTTTATACGGCGTTCATAAATAACAATAAAAAGAACACACATCATGGACAAAACAGCACACGTACACACGAACAACATGTACAGTATATCTTATTGCGGGCGCTCACGTACAGCCTCGATTAATGCGCATAGCGTTATGCTGCTGATGATGAAGAAGGTAGTCCAATATCCGAACCTCGGCGACTGTGATGCGGCCGATGACATGGTCGGGCTACCTCGAACTTCTTAATTGCATTCGTATGTAGGTAGCATGACAAAAAATAGTACGATAGTACCGGTCTTTGGATGGATCTTCTGTTCCCGCCTTTTTTCACGCCTGTGCTAGAAACGCCGACGGCAATTATTCATGCCATGTCGACAAGGTCAATAATCCCCCTCATATTCCTCATAGTATCACTGTCGAGAGGCGACCCGACTCGACCCAACGTCGTCGTCGCTTTCTCCCCCCCCTCATCGTCGTCGTCGGCGGCGGCTGCATCCAGTATGACATCGTCCATCCTCGTCGGACTAGCGCAAATGCAAGATGATCACGACCACGAAGAACGAGAGGATGACGTCAATACGACGAGTCCCATCGTCGCCGCCCCATCGTCCGTCACCTCGTCCCCGACGAATATGGCCACGCCCCCGCCACAACCCCCGAGCGTCGCTCCCAGGCCGACGGTCCCGCCAACGCCCTCGCCATCGAAGCGATACGTTTCCCCGGACGACGACGAAGAAGGCGACATGGCCGACGAAAGAGAGAGGGAGATACCGAAGATAACCAAGGTGTTGTTTTGGGTGTCGATGACGTTCGGCATAATATGGATCGCGTGTTACTTCCGGGATGCGATGTTGTTCTTCGTGGGGAATGTGAGTTTTTTTTTTCTCATATTTCTTTGCTTTCCTTTCCCTCGATTGTGCATTCATTCATTCATTCATTCATTCATTCATTTGTTCATATAGGTATATACCAACACTCGCCGTCATGGCTGCAGGGGATGTATTCGATCCATATTCCCGTGCGCATCGTGGAGATTTTCGCTTTCAGGAAATAACGGGGGTGGACGTGGCGAGACCCTGGATCAGATCATATTCGAGTCGGACGATGACAACGCCGCGCCCCTGTTGCCCTGAAGGATCCGAGTGCGGCGGTGCAACGTTGGGCATGTGTGTGTTGGGCGAGGGGGTGATGGTGGGGCAAACATGCTTCATGGGATGCGTGGGAGCTTCGTGCTGTGGAGGTATTCTTCGGGGTATGTAGTCTTAGGTGGAAAAGAAGACGATACCCTGCGAAACGCGATGCAGAGCTTTGGAGATTATTGAAATGTGAATGAAAAAATAGACATGATGTCCATGTTATTTATAGATGCGGATGCTTTGATGGAATTCCGGTAGTACATGGCAAAAGGATGTCCGCAGGTGATCCCTCCCTTCGGTTCATGGAGGTGTAGTGTAGATTGTTAGTGTTAGTGACGAATCTAGAATTAGGATGACTGTCGATTTAAAATAAAACACGCCAAAGATTAAGATTTTGGTTAATTTGCAAGATATCAATTGAAGGAGGAGAGCGCATCAGTTGCTGATGGGGGGGATGGAGGCGGGGGGGGGCTATGGACTTTGGCATTATTATTGTTGTGAAGAAGGAGAGAGCGAGAGAACAACGATTTTCTTCCCTCCCCCCTTCCCTCCCAACCACCTTTTCCTCGTGTGGCGATTCCATTCCACCTTTGATAATGTAAGTCTATTTGTTTCGCCGCTCCTCCAGTGATGATCTCTGGGAAAACGTTACTTGTGATCATTGGTCAAGCAATCATGCTCATGATGTCTGTGCGTGTGGATTCGAATACTACAGTTTCCAGTAGTTCAATTGACCCCTAAATTGTACTGGAAACTGTTGTATAATCTTGCCCTCAAGATATCTGTTGGATATCTTACTTATTCCCACGTCAATAATTTCAGATTCAGGTCTGAGGGAGGGACTGGCAAATTGGACCACGACATGACGACCGGCCTTGCTTGGCGAGAAACGACTAGAGGCCAACGACTAAAAAAAACAAGAGGAAAAGCAGCGGGGGAGAGTGCGTAGATGAATCTCGGCGTTTATTTTTTAATCTCTGTTCAATTGCATTAACAGGGTCATTTTTTAAAACCCGACGAACGGATCAACTATGGCGACCCCCACGCCGCCCCCGCAAACCACCCTCCTGATAGGGGGCTCGAACGGCACCGCCACCCTATGCGCCATCTTGGGTGACAGGTCCAACCCCCACAACGCTAATCACACGGTGCGAGTGGCGACGCGGTCGGCCAAAACGTACCTGAACGACGACGGCTCGTCGCCCCGCGTGTGGAGGTGCGGCGAGAAGAAGCACCTGAGCGATCTGATCTCGGCCGACTTCCTCCCCACGCGCATGCTCACCCATGTGGGTGCGCCGAATTCTGTCTTCGTTTACGGCGGCGACGGAGACGACGGCGGCGGCGTCGGCGTCGGCGTTCCTCGAATGTCGCAGCTCGAACGCGCGATTAGCGGCGTCTCCGCCCCCGACGACGGCGGCGTGGCCGACGTCATCATCCTCGCCTGTCCCGTCTCGGCGCACCTGTCCCTTCTGAGACGCGTCGCCAGGGCGCTGTACAATCTCGACGCGGCGGGGCTGTTGGGCTCGTCGAATCGTCCACCGATTCTGATCGGGACACTCTACGGTGCGGGAGGATTCGACTGGCAATCACGCGTCGCATTCTACAGCGAGCGTCCCGATGGCTTCGTCGCGTGGAAGCGTCCGCTGGGGCTATTCGCGCTTAAGGCGTTTCCCTACCTTTGCAAATCGCTGAAGGCAGGGGAGGTGACCTTGCACGGACGGTTCCCGCAATTGCAGGTGGCCGTCGCACCAAGCAATGCATACACGAGACGGCATACGGGGATGCTCCTGGACAGGGTCCTTCAGACCGCAACCACGGGAAAATCCCTGGAGTTTCTGGGCCTGTGCGCAGACGAAAAGTTGGGCGGGGACGGAGCCGTCCTCGAGGAGGCGGCCGCGTTATCGAATTTGGAATACGGCGGGGTGTTAATCGAAACGGCCGCCAACGCGCGCAATGCCATGATGATCGCGGCACACACTCACAAGCAATTGAAGCAGGCCAAGGAGGGAGGTTCGGGCACTGTACCCGCCGCCTTGTCCCATCCGGCCATGATGCTTTCCACCACGACCAACATGGGTCCCGATGGACTCCCGGCGAATTTGAACGCGATGCCGAATCCGCACGCGCTCGACGTGCTCCTTACCCAATCGCTCTCCGATCACGCCGATCCGAAATCGTCCCTTGGATTCCTGACATGCACGCTCAACTCTACCAATCAGATCCTGCACCCTTGTATATTGGTCGCGTTGTTCGGTGGGGATGGGAAAGTCGGATTAAACAACGACGAGAACGACGACGGCACGATAACCTGGAATCCGAGGAAGGAGCTCACACCGTTGCCGCGATTTTACGCCGACGGGGCCGCGAAGCCGTTGGCGGGGGAATTAATAACGGCCATCGCTGGCGGGGAGATGTATTTCGTCATCGACGCCCTCGAGCGACTACTATCGCCGCGGGGATACGATCCCATCACCGCGTTGCACGGGGGAGAACCCATCGGACGGAGGGTGATGAACTATTTAGGAAATAGCCCCCACGACCTGGGCGAAAGGAGCGGTCTCACCGGCGCCGCTCTTCGGAGGGAATGGCAGGCCATGTTCGGCGGCGATGGCGACTCAGAGATAGTAGGCGGCGATATCGGCAATGCGACGGGACTGATCAACCGCGAGAAGTTGCTGGCCAAATTAATGAGCTATGGACTCTCTCACAACTCCCGTCTCGGCGCCGTCCTCTCTCCCTGTATCATCGACGAATCTTCAAAGGATAGCGACGATGGCACGATTCGCATCAGGCCCAACCCCGCCACTCGATTCTTCACCGACGACGTACAACACGGACTGTGCATATACCTTGGACTGGCCGAATTATTGGGCTTCGATCTGGAACGTGACATGAAGACCACGTTGTACGTGGTGCGACGACTGCAACGCTGGATGAAGAAGGAGTTCGTGCTGCCCAGGGGGGCCGCCAACGACGGTAACGGGAATCGCCGACAATTGATCGTTGGTTCCGCCAGGGATTTAGCCGAAACCTCAGCGCCACAGTCGTTCGGGGTACATTCCGTCCATGAATTAAGACAATTCCTGAGATTGGATGTGTTCGGCGAGAAGCATCAAGCAACGGCCGAGGATCGGCTGATGGGGAGTGAATTGGTGTCCAGGCTTTAGATATGATAACATATTCGTTGTGGAAAAATATGGTCTTTAATGTCAATACACTCTTCTCGACCGTGGCGGGCACTGTTCTAATACTTATTGACCCCCACCCCAATCAAAATGTAACTATCTCTAAGAGATGGCGCAGCCGTGTTCGCAAATTCTTTTCATCCTCAGGTTCGCAAAACTAACGCAACCGCCGCTGTCATCTCCCCGCCAACATTCTTCATCTCGTCGTCGTCGCTCACGTTCCGGAATAACGACCTCCCGTCGATAGACGTTATAACCCGCCTTACCCACCGGTCCGTCGTTCAACACGTCGAATAGTTGGACCTCGTCACCAGCGTGGCACAGAACGTACTCATGCACCTGCACAAGGAGTTTTGATATAACGAACGGTCTCGAAAAGCGTCGCATATTTTATTTCTTCCGCGCACATGGTAGACTAGAATATTTGTATCCTTTCATACACCCTTTTTTTCACTTCCGCAAGTTGGATATTTATGTCCTTTCAAATCTCTTTTTCTCCTGAGATTCGTACACCTCTTCCCGTCCTTGTTGCGAGCTCTGCATTGATTCTCATGGAGGTACGCGTTCCTCGACGTTTCGTCGTAGCAATACGTCGATAGACTATCGCCATCCCGATCGGACGTGGCGGCACGCACCGCAGGTCTATCCATGACGACGTCGTACCAGCTAAGCACACTCGATAGAGAACACGGGATCCAGAAATTTCGATACTTCGAAAGTACCACCACAATGCGTTCCATGAACGGGAGGATGTGCACGTCGGCGAGGGTGAATATCGATCCGCAACGGTACGGTCCGTCGGGGAACGCGTCTAGGTCGGCATTTATGACCTTGAGCAAATCGAGCAAATCCGACGATTTGCGCATGCGTTCCAATTTTGCGGGGTGGCATAGCACGTCGTGAAAGAGGAACGGTAGGCGGGAGTGTCGTTGGGTGAATAGCCTCATATTGTACAACCCGACGGCATCCTTCGGCAACGAATGTTTCGTACACGCATCTCCGATGACGTCGTCGATGTACTCCGGGATCATCATCGATGTTGCTGGCGGCGTCGTATTCGTAGGCATCAACGACGAGTGATGAGGGTCGTCGTCGACTTCCACATCCCCCCCCACTCCTGGAATATATAACCGTCGTGCACCAATAAAGGAAGATCTAATGCCGCAATCTTATCCATCCCTGTTCTCGTCGCAGCATAGGCGACAGCACGCGCTTTCGGCTGCGTCGTTCGATTAATACCCCCGTCGTCCTGGGATCTCCGCGATGGCGCAAATGGCGTCTTCGTTCCTCGTCGTCGACGACGACCCTCCTCCCCTCTGCATCATCATCCCCTTCACCATCTTGAGTAGCATCCTCGTCCCAGGATCGCCGTGGCCGCGAAGTGGCGTGCATGCGTGGACGAGCGCGAAGAACGGCCTCCCCGAAGAATGACAGCCGCCACCACCACCGTCGACGTCGCGTCACGCCATCAACATAATCTCCTCCTTCTCCAACAGGCATATGTGCGACATGGCGGATATCTGATCGTGATCGGCGAATAGGAGCGTGCAACCGCTGCCGCTGTCGCCGCCATCGTCATTACCACCACGGTCCTCGTCGTCGCCGTCGTTGTGCGATCGACCACTCCCCGACCCGAGGGAAAGAGTCTGCCGGTGGACAGGGGGGAGGCCCTGCCGTAGTCCGACGACGACGACGACGACGACGACGACGACGGAGTGCCCCTTTCGCGGTAGGAGTTTCCCCCATAGCGCGTCGTTGCGGTCGTCGCAATTGTCGATGCGGCAACATCCGCCGCGGCGCGAATGGGCGTCGCGAATTGTGAAAAATTCAGGGCGTCGTAGAATACGTCGTCGTCGTCGTCTTCGTCGTCGTCGTCATTACCATCATCATCGCGATGGCAGTCCTCATCCCCCCCCCCCTACTCCTCGGAAGTCAGCGATAGGAGGGGCTCGACGAGGCCGTTGCTGGGGTTATTGGTACTCATCGGATGGTATGGCGCTCTGTTACACGTTCTCGAATGCCGTCGACTCACACCGAGAGACTGCAACCCTTTTTTTATGTCTTACTCCTCTTTTCGGGTAGGCATCCCGCCAAAAATGGCCATATCGGTCCTACACCCCCGTTCGCTCGAATTAAAACAAATCCAGCGCACAACACGTCGCCCATGATGGGATGAGCGGATTCGACGCGCCGGACTGGACGGGGGAGGGTAATCTGCGGCGGCAGTGGGCGTTCGGATTGTTGTGTGTGGGGGGGGGGGAGGTTTCACCTTATTTCGCGTTGTGTTGGAAATGGTTTATATAACTCCCCCCCTTGCTTGAAATTAAATACATCGAGCGCACACCGCGTCGCCCATGATGTGGGGAGCGGGTTCCTTGCGCCGGAACGGGCGCTGGGGGGACATGGGCGGCGGTAGGTGGGGTAGCGGACGTGGCCCATAGTTGTCATTTATCATGTCATCCCACGTGACATGAAAAGATTTGGGGTTTCCAAAAAAAAGAGGAGTGACGTGGAACTCCATAGCAGCCCTACGATACTTTTTGGTATTGATCAACGTACGACGAGTTAGATACCACGGCTACGCTATCCCTGTTTCGGCTGAAGCCCACCTCATTTACACGACTGTCAGAGAAAGCTTTCATGTGACGGTGTTGGAGGATAGCTTGTCCCTCAGGCTTCAATCAAAGATCCCCAGGGCGTTCATTGATCTTGTACCAAGGGCCTACGGTGAGTTTGACCTGAGTTAGATACCACGGCTACGCTATCCCTGTTTTGGCTGAAGCCCAATGTAGAGAGGGGCTTAGCACTGAAGGTTATTGTGTCCCTGTGTTTTTACCCAAAAAATATTTACAGTTTCAAGTACATTTAAGCTTTTTTGTTTTTTGTCAGACATAATATTCTGTTTATAAAACAACTTTATGATAGTAAATAAAAAGACAATTGAAGCTCAGATAGTATTCTACACGTGGTTACTCTAATCATTATATTCTATGGGAAACAAGGGGTTGGCTTGCAACGAGAGCTGGGTAAGACAGATGATAGCCGCACACACTGCCAGATGCTTAAAAACATTGTGAAGGTAGGGGGTGCTCAATATCCCCCAATTTTTAAACCATTCATTCATGGTCTCCTGCCGGCTTCGCACCTTTTGTGCCATCGCCTTCACAGCTGGATTTGGATCTTCCAACAAACCACCGGGACATTTTACCTTTTCCGGTGCACTCCCATGGTAGCCGTGATCCGTCTCACACCACTCATACTCCTCCAAATGTTTGGCCAACGCATCTTTAAAAATCATCTTGTCGTTGCAATCGCCGGGCACGGTCGGCCCATGCCACCAACAAATCTTACCTGACTTGATGCATAGGGCTACCTCATAGCGGCAGCCACTCTTCTTAAATTTGTAGCTATAAAAGGGCTTCTGATCGCCCATCGTGATTCGGAAATCTGTCCCGTCGACTGAAAGGAGACAGTCATTACTGACATCCCCCTCCTTCCTGTTTTCAAAGACAATCTAGAGTTGAGATGAAAAACAAGAAAGGTGATCAGTGGTTTGTTCAAACAATGATACACAACAATCTACTTCCCAGAACCTCATCCAATTCAAAAATTGAATTGATGGAGGCCCACATATACTTGTGGATCGTCTTCGGGTCGCTCCCACCCAACATTCTTGAGAGAGCTTCATCATTTGTGGGGTACGTGCGCATAAATGCCAATGCCCACAAATAATGTAGAAACGAGGGGTCGGGCGGGAGGCATTTCTGTTCATCCATCAACTCCCACGCTTCAACTGCCACCTCTGCCAAAACACCAAAAAAGCCTCGAAAATGCAAGTCTTCAGGCGAGCCCGGGACGAGTTTTCCGAGCGTGAAATCGGCTCGAAAACGATACACATCTTCGACCAATGCAAATAACACAATGTGTGTGGTAAGATTCCCGATTGAAAAAATATAATTAAACAGATACACGTACATCTTTAATTTTAGAATGCTTTGGAGGGCATGCAGAAGTCTTCATTTTTGGATGGAGGGGTACGATGCGGCGGGCGAGCACGTTACAATGACAGTGGTGGTTGACACTGCCTAGCTGTGGCTGCAGACAATGAAGCCGCTGGAGCTGATGGGACAGAACAAAGGCGCAGGTCAATGGCAAGGTTCTATCTGCGTGGCGATGGTGGCAACAGCAGAGGCTGGTGGCGGCTGAGATCAGAAATGAAGGAGGGGCGGCCATGGCGGTGGCGGTGTTTTGCAATGTTGTGTGTGCTCTGTGTGGTCTTCACGCAGTGAGGGGCGGGGGGGGCGCATTATTTTTTGAGGAGAGCATATTTATGTGTAACAATACTGATCTATCATACAAAAAGCATGCATACAATTGAGATCACTAGATACTTTTAATCTTGAGTGAAGCAAGTCAGAGAGGTATTAGCACTCCAGTGGCCAGGTGCAAAAAATGCACTTTTTCCCGGGAGGAAAAAAGGTTTCGTAGGTGGGTTCTTTTTTTCAAACCAGAGGTACAAAAACTCTATCTTCTTGGAGAGAAAGAATCGGACATGGTACGGAGAAATCTCTACTTTGGAACTGTTATTGTAATCAGAGACTTTCTCCAATCACAGACATTCTCATTTAAGTCTATTATATGAATTCCTACGTTTTGAGATTCGTAACCAAGGGTCAGCGTGACTTCTTTTAGCGAGAAAGTAATGAACGAGTGAAGCATGAGTCATCGAGTTTTTCATGTATCATGGAGTTTTTCCAAAATAAAATACGGATTCCTATGTGGTCTCTACAGAGGCCATATGATTCATCGAGTTATTCATAAGTCATCGAGTGCAGCATGAGTCATGAACTCTACAGCTTTCAAATAACGATTCCTATGAAGAGGTTCAAGGAAGTCCTTTCTTGTAATCTCATTTTGAAATGGGATTTCAAATGAGACAGTAACCCGTAAGGATTTTCAGCTTCCTTAAGTGATTTGAAAGGTGCGACTGCACCCAATCAGATATGCGACTGATGACTTCTTCTGTATGAGAGATAATAAAATCGCCCACACAAAGCCACGCTGGGCAGGCAAGCAAGACCGTACACTACAGAAACTTGTTCGCAAGAATATGCTCAACTTCCAAAACACCGAGCCCAACTACCTGTTTGAGGTGACTCAAGAGCACTTCCCCAACTTCATCAGAGAAGGTGAATCTGCATGAGCAACTGCCATCAAATGCCTCCGCAAGAAGTTTTGCCAGCTTGCTCACAAATTCAACAGCAATGGAAAAAGGTGGTTAAGTGAGTTGCGTGTCTTATCTGTGTTTTATCATTTGGGACCTCGCGTCCAAAAATCCTTCTCACATTTCTTATTTTTCAGGCGAAGAAGACGTGAACGAAGATGAAATCGTCAACAAAGAAGGCGAAGAAGGTGAAGAAGAGGCTGACGAGTGGGAACAGGTGGATGCATCAGAATACACTAAAATGCCCCCCAATAAAGAAAAAAAGCTTCCCCCGCACCTTGTACTGCAGGGAAGACTCCTCCCAAGCTGCAGTCGCCCAGCATCGCTGGCATCGTAAAGGGAATGGGGACCATGCTGGTGGCAGCAGCTACTCTGTCCAAGTTCAACCCATTCAACTTCAACCACAGGTACATGATGATGGCACCTGTGACGACCTATCTTAGCGAGGGGGGTCGTCAGGTTTTCATCAACTACATCATTAACACGACTGTCAGTGAAAGCTTTCATGTGACGGTGTTGGAGGATAGCCTGTCCCTCAGGTTTCAAGCAGAGATCCACAGGGCGTTCATTGATCTTGTACCAAGGGCATACGCTGAGTTTGACCTGAACTACGAGGACTCTCACGTGATCATGAGCGGATTTTTCTCTACAGTCGACGCAATCGCCCTAACCATGGGACCAGATTTAGACAACATCTGGTCCCCTGGACAGATCGATCCCCCCCCTTCCCCTGCCAGGGAAATCCCCATTGCCAGATCATGTGGCATTAGGGAGACGATGCAATCAAGCACAAGCTGTACAACAATCCCCACATCGACGCAAACGCGAAGCATCAAAGGATGCCTCTCCTCAGGGTTCTCCTCAAGTCGAAGGAGACGATGAGGAAGAGCATGGTGCGTGTCAAAGACGCTGTGCTTTGTCGTCGCTCGGCTTTCGAAAGCGGCAATTGTACCCCACCCCTGCCCCCAGGTGTCAATCAAGGTGAATACTTGCCCACTCAAGAACGGCTGCAACAGCAACAGCAACAGCCCCTGCAAGTGCAAGAGCCCTAAGGGGAATGAAGACGATGGAGATACTAAGATGGCGGCGCTGGATGGCACCCTAAATTTAATCAAAGACTTTTACAACGGGATGAAGATCGAGGTGAAAAGGGGAACTGGCAAGGGCGGCAACTAGAGGAATGTGCTTCAGGGGGGGNGGGGGGGGGGTGTGTACCATGGTGGATATCCGGGTAGGTATTTTTTAGATGACAAAGAATGTTTGTTGAAGACGAAGCGAAGGAGCGGAGAGAGAGATGAGGGTTAGGGGAATAGACATAGAGTATTGTTATGAGATAAGATATCATAATATTGATTAGGTTTACTGAGTGATTTTAGCAGTGGCTGGGGAAATAAGGAAATTTCCACCCCTCGCCTATCCCCGGCCCCTCCCTGCACCCCCCCCCATCACATTGTGTTAAGTATCTCCTCTCTCTACACATCGCAACTCAAGAATAGATGATATTTGAAGGATGAGATAATGTTGCAATGCATCAACATCTAGATCAATGCCATGGTGCCATGTCATTTCAACTGCTTCGAAACGGAGAGATGTTGAATAGAACGCTATGCAATATTGGTAGGTGCTCGTGATGGGTACAAAAAAATGATAAGACATCATATCATCCCTCCGAAGAAAGATAAAATTGTTATTCATACGTATTGCTATGTGGGCTGTTACATCTACTGATGGGCGCTCAGCACTAATGTTCATACATGGGGGATTCGATTGGTCATAAACTTCCACTCATTTCACACGCGTGCTCAAGAGCGGCGGGAAAAATGCGAATCATCGTATCCTTTTCAACAAATATCGGTCGTCTCGGACTCGGCGTCATTTTCGCCGCCGGAGGATCTCCTCGTAATTCTATATCCATATTCGGTATCCGGCCTCGATCCCGCGTCCTCCTTCCCCCCCCGATCGTGATGCGGCGGTCGCTGATCCAAGAGACATGCGGCACAAATAACGATCGACGATGCGATCAATAGAGCCTCCAATACCAATACCGCCGCGATGGAACGGACGGTTATTGTAACGCAGCACGTCGTCAATCCGGCGGTTAGCATCCACGTCCCGTTCCATAGCATGACCGCCCAACTGGCGACTTTATTTTTTGATGCGGTCATAAACATTTTTAAGGATCGACGACGATTATTTTTACGCTTGAGCGATATCTTTGTTTTTGTTTTTGGCAAAAGCGATACGTTCATCGAATAATACATGATGCACGTGGCGTAGTAACTCACCGTAGGCAAACATCGACCTCGGCGAATACGCGGTATATCCGAACAACGCCGACGCGAGGAGGTTCATCTGCGCCTGTATCATGTGCACGCGATATGCCACCGCATCCTCGACGAGCATGAGCGCGTGCTCGTGCCACAGGAGGTATTGCATGAGGAACGTGAACGACAGCGCATGCCTGTGCGAATTCGGATACAGTCGTCCCGATCCCTCGAGGCAACACGCCGTGCCCGCGAAGAGGACGCTGACGTACATTACCTCGTGTCCCGATTCGTAGAAGAAGCCCAATCCGTCCTTCATGCCGCCTCCCGCCTCGATTATGAATCCCAATGCAGTGCACAATATTAGTATTACCCCGGATCGAAATAGCACTCTGGAATTCTCGGGAACGTGCAGATCGGCGAACGACGACGCCGTCGTCGTCGTCGTCGGCCCCTCCATCGATGACGACGACGAACCGTCCTTATTCGCCTTGTACTGTATTTCGCGACATCGCTTCAGCGTCAGCAATAGGAAGAAGGTACCGAAGCATAGGAAGAATAATGCCGGCACGAAGTGTCCGACGAAATTTCCGCGTTCGACTATCATCTTCTAAGTGTGCCTTCCCTTCTTTGACCCAATATATCATGCGATCATCTCGCGCTACGATACGATTGGAAAAGGTCGGGCTTCTCTTTTTTTTTTCTGGAAAATGAGTGTGACATATGGCTGTGATTTCTTTGAGAGTGTGCACATGTACGCATGTACGCACTT
>JALLBA010000671.1:0-26833 GCA_036939675.1 Cyclostephanos invisitatus
CACTCCAAGTGGGTTTGGAGCCTCAAGCATGATCTTACAACATCACTCAGGCTCAACCATACCCTGATTTTCCTTAAATCCACCCCCACCTGCACAAGCGTAGCAGAGTAAGGGTGGACCCATATGCCCATCCACAGCATAGCAAGGTGCTGAAACACTTTGTATACATATGATATGGATGTGGGATGCACACTCCAAGTGGGTTTGGAGCCTCAAGCATGATCTTACAACATCACTCAGGCTCAACCATACCCTGATTTTCTTAAAATCCACCCCCACCTGCACAAGCATAACAGTGTAAGGGTGGACCCATGTGCCCATCCACAGCATAGCAAGGTGCTAAAACACTTTATATACATATGATATGGATGTGGGATGCACACTCCAAGTGTGTTTGGAGCCTCAAGCATGATCTTACAACATCACTCACGCTCAACCATACCCTGATTTTCATAAAATCCACCCCCACCTGACACAAGCGTAGCAGAGTAAGGATGTACCCATGTGCCCATCCACAGCATAGCAAGGTGCTAAAGCACTTTGTATACATATGATATGGATGTGTGGTGCAATCTACGGGGGTTGGAGGGCCTACCAACAGACAAAACATTAAGAACACCCAGCTCAAATGCATTTTACCAGTAAAATGCTCACCTCCTATATTAGCCTAAGGGTGCACCCATGTGCCCATCCACAGCATATCAAGGTGCTGAAACACTGTATACATATGATATGGATGTATGATGCATTCTACCGGGGTTTGGAGGGCCTACCAACAGACGAAACAGCAAGAAAACCCACCATAAACGTATTTTTGCTAGGTAAATGCCCACCTCCAGAGGTAAATTAGCCTAAGGGTGCATCCATGTGCCCATCCACATCATTTCAAGGAGCAGAAACACTTTGCGTATACATGTATGAATGTGGGATGCAATCTACAGGGGTTCGGAGGGCCAATCAACAGACAAAACAGCAAGAAAACCCACCAAAAACCCATTTCAGCTAGTGAAACAAGAAAAAAACGTGAAAATACACGTTTCGGAAATGACAAAATATTTTTTTTCAAAATCTTTCTTGATGAATATTTATGTGACACACCATATACAAGATTGTACTGAGAAAAAAATGTTTTTGAAAATATTTTTTCCTTACAGATTTCTCCAGTGCAGCCCCTACCTTGACCCGCGACATCCCAGTACGAGGCCATCCGCACGGCTGTTTCGATCGAACCCGGCCGGTTTCCTACCTTTGACTCGGTTAAAGATGTCTACCTTAGCCACTCCTGGACAGTTATCAGGACCCGTGAGGCCGCCGCTGCCCTTGACCGCCGTGGTGTTTCCTCCGTCAATGGAAGTGGAGGTGACCATCCCCACGGACCTCGCCGAGACTGGGGTGGACGCAAGGAGCGTGCCCGCACTGCAGGAATTCTTTCTCAGGTCAAAGTCAACCGTTGTACCTATATTGAGACCAGGCATTACCCCAGGAGTGAATATAAATGCTTCACTGCTGCTGAATGACAAAAGCACTGGATGCTTATGAACCCTGGCAAGACCCCCAGTACTGGACCACCCGCTGTGCTAGTAGCGGCGGTGGGCGCAGTATATGGCTCTGCATCAGGACGAAAGCGCTCTGCTAAAGATGCTGACCTTCCCAATGAATCCGATGATGAGATTTGCCTCTTTTCCAACAGCAATAAGAATAATGACCAGGAGGACCGCCACGCCGGAAACTGCGCTAATGTCCGACAGAAATGACCCTCTGGAGACTTGTCTCGACCCGTTACCAAAAGACTTAAGACTATTCGGACCGTTCTAAACCTGATGACCATACAGGAGATTGCACTTAAATTAGATGACCCAAATTATGTGACCACACTGGAACTTGACTCCCATGCTGAAACGTGCATGCTCGGTAAGCTATGTTGAAGCATATGACCCCCGACTTGGGAGTGCAGAGTACCGTACAGTCTCTGACACAGTGGCCTACACTGACCCATCGACTGGGAGGATGCTCCTTTTGTTGACACACCAGGCCATTCATATTCCCCATCTTGACCATCACCTGCTTTGCCCGATGCAATGCCGCGTGAATGACGTGACCGTCAACAAAACACCAAAATTTATGGTGTCGGACCCCACTGACCAAACACATGCATTGACCCTTCCGGACCCGGTAAGCCCCTTGCGGATGCTAACTCTCCCACTTGGAGTTATTTCATTAATTAATGTAAGGACTGTCACTGCCGACCAATTCTATGATGAAGAGACCTATCCTCATATCAACCTGACCTCTGACAGCCTAACCTGGGACCCAACCACTGACCTGTATCGTGAACAAGAGAGGACGATGATGAATCTCCATGGCGACGTGCGCACATATGCCAATGTGAGGGGACCACGACCAAATCTTGTAATCAATTCCATCTGTTCGACGCATACTGACCTCATCGACGTGGCCGATGATGATAATTTTCATCATGCATTGTCTTCACATGTCGTTGTATCCAGTTTGGACACTGGTACGCTCCTGACTGGCAATGTTTGTACTCGGAAGGCTCCGAGCATTGACTTCATGACCCTTTCCAAATGCTGGGGTATTTCACCTCATAAAGAGAAACGGACGTTGACCGAAATGCCCCAACGAGGCGTTCGGAAATGCCTGACCCCTGCATTGACCCGGCGCTTCCTGACCAATGACCGCATGCTCCCCTACAAGTGGCTGCCCCACTCCTGCTTCACCGACATGCTCATTGCAGAATTGCAGGTAAGACATCAAAGCAAGGCAACAAGTATGCCCAGAGCTACTGTACATTGTTTGGTTGGTTGCGCGCTCATCCCATGCAATGAAAGGGGGACGTGCATGAGACCCTCTCCCTCCTCTTCCACAGAGATGGTGTCCCACCTGTGATGATCATGGACAGTTCAAAAGAACAGACTCTTGGAGAATTCAGCCACAAGCTGAAGCAAGCCGACTGCCACAAATGACAGACCGAACCTTACTCCCCATGGATGAATGAAATAGAAGGGTGTATCCACAAGCTCAAATGAGGGTGCATCTCGAAAGATGCTTAAGACCGGGTCCCCTAAGACCTTATGGGACCACTGCATCAAATTGGAAGCTTATATCCGTTCATGCATGGTCAACGACATTTATGAGACCAATGGTGAGACACCTGAGACTATCATGACCGGTAGTACTGCCGACATCAGCCACATTTGTGAATTCGGATGGTTTGACTGGGTTATGTTCCATGACAATGTCCTCTAGGTTGGTACCTCGGACCTGCTATTGACATTGGATCTACTTTGACCGCTAAGATCCTTAAATCCGATGGCACTTTTCCATGTAGATCTACCATCCGCCACTTGACTGATGAGGAGATGCACTGTGTTGTCCATTCCCGACTCTGCTCCGAGTTTGATGTGTCCGTCCAAACTCTGCTTGGATGCCCGGCTTGTGAGAATGACTTCCCCACAGAGGATTTGACCCCCTATCATGACTATGTTGAGACCAATGACTATGACCCCAACGTCAGTGATATTGAGGTGAAAGTTACCCCCGAGATGGGTGACACTTACGTCGGCACTGAGGTTAACAATCCTCGTGGTGGCATCCTCAAGAGAGGTAAAGTCTCGTCCCGGAAATGCGATGTTGACGGGAACCCGACCGGCCTGGCTAACGATAACCAGATCCTGGACACGCAAGAGTACGTGGTCCGGTTTGAGGATGATAATATGGCTGAACTCAATGTCAACCTGATTGCTGAATCAATGCATTCGCAATGCGATCCCAACGGCCATGAATACCACCTTTTTGACTCGCTCATTGACCATGGCAATTTGACTCCGCCCTGAGCCTGAAAGACCAGACCCGACTTATGCCCTCTGGACGTGCTTTTAAGAAGCGCTCCACCATCGGTTGGCAAATGTGCTGCCAATGGAGAGATGGCTCCACTTTGTGGATTGACCACAAGACCTTAAGGAATCACACCCTATCCAGACTGCAGAATATGCCGAGACTGTCGGCATAGACCATGAGCCTGCATTCAATTGATGGGTTAATGATGTCCTCAGATGCCTTGCGCGGATCATTTCCCTCATTCGTAAACGAGAGACCTGCCACATCAAACGTACCCATAAATTTTACATCGAATTGCCTAAGACTGTTCAACAAGTGTATGAGCTGACCACCTAAATGGCAATACCCTTTGGGCCGATTCTATTGCTAAGGAAATGCAGAACATGCTTGTTGCCTTCCAGATCCTCCCCTGTGGTGAGACTGCTCCCGGCGGTATGATATGTGATATCAAGATGGTTGACTTCAGCCGCAAGGCCAGACTGGTTTTCGGCAGGCATCTGACCAATGCTCCTGCCGCTATGACTTATGCTAGCGTTGTTTCATGTGAGACAGTTCACATAGCACTGACTATTGCTGCCTTGAACAGCCTCGAGGTTAAGACTGGTGATGTTATGAGCGCTTACATTACCGCTCCAATCACAGAGAAAGTATGGACAGTCCTCGGCCCTGAATTTGGCGAGGACGAGCGCGGTTTGCACGCAATCATCAGACAAGCTTTGTATGGGCTCAAAAGTGCCGGCGCAGCTTTCCGAGCACACCTATCTTCCTTCATGCAACGAATGGGGTATACCTCATGCAAGGCTGACCGGCTGACCCTGACCTGTGGTATACAGCCATGACCAACCCCATTGACAATGGGCATTATTATGCTTTATCCTGTGTTACGTGACAACATCCTCGTAATACACCATGACCCTAAGACTGCACTGGCAGAAATTCATGGTTACATGCCATTTAAGAGCCCTGACAACTGTGACATCGACATTTACCTTGGTGCTAAGCTGAAAGAAACTCAGTTGCCAAATGTAGTTTGGGCTTGGGGTATGAGTTCCTCCAAGTATGTCCAGCAGGCTGTCAAGAACTGCAAATCCCAACTCCTCAAAGACTTTAACAGCCGCTATAAACTCCCAACCCATGCCAATAACCCTTTCCCTACCACCTATGAGCCTGAAATGGACGTTTCAGAGCCCCTGGACCCAACTCACGCATCATTTTACTCCCACATCATCGGGTGATTCGGTGGATCGTGGAGCTTGGTCAGGTTGACATTGCCACTGAGTTTCTCTCCGCTCTTCCCACCTTGCCTATCCACGGATTGGGTTCTTCCTGACCACGTTGCATGTCATGGGCTACCTCAAGCTCAAACATAATACACGGCTGATCTTTTACCCTACCTATCCTAAGATAGATATGACGATGTTCCCAAAAGAGAACTGGACTGACTTCTATGGAGACGTTGAGGAGGCAATCCCTGACAATATGCCCCCGCCACTTGGTAAACCCGTTGGCCTCTGTATGTGGGTCAATAGTGACCATGTTGGCAAGAAGCGTACCGGCCGTTCGCGCACTAGCTTGTTCATACACATTAACAGCTTAACAGCTATGGACGGCTACCACCGTCCACTCTTTAGAGTAGCTTCATAAAAACGTAGTTACTCGCCGAATTTTTATCCATTCAGATTGTTAGATAGCGCATTGAACGCGCACTATCCTCCTCTTGCCAGATGTCATGTGCAATATTTACGTAGCTCGCGCAATCAAGGACACACGAATAGTTTGTTGCCGCCCCTTTTTTGCACTAGTTAAAAAAACGTAATTTTTGTGGTTTGTGCCGAACAGTATGCTACAATAATTTTTTTTTGCACGCCGAGTTTTTTTTACTTAGAAATTATGATACTATTCCTACGTAAAAAACGACTACCTACCTACCTGAAAGTACGAGTTTTGTTCCCGCCAAAACAGAGTTAGCTGAAAAAGTTGTTAATATGGCATGCATTGACTGGAGAAGCACGGTATTTGGTGCCAAATTCATTGCTATGAAGCACGGTATGGAAAAGCTGAGGGGACTGCGGTATAAGCTTCATATGATGGGCGTGCCAATTGAGGGACCTTTGTTCATTCATGGTGACAATAAGTCTGTCATTACAAACTTGTCCAAGCCTGAGTCTGTGCTGAGGAAAAAGTGCAACTCGATCTGCTACCATGCGTGCCACGAGTCTGTTGCCATGGACGAATGCAGATTCACACACATTAACACACATGACAACTGGGCCGATTTCCTGACCAAAGTGACCAGCGGCCCTAAGCGATGCAGACTTGTTAGCAATGTCCTTTATGACATCTACGACTACCAGAAACAGTGACAAGACCAGCCACGGTATCTCCTTCCCCGCCTGATCTTGAGGGGACTGACAAAATATGCCCAGGCTGATTGAGTATCCACTCGTGTCCACCCGGCCAGCATATTTGGAGTGCGTCACCGGAAAGCACTTCATCTACGAGAAAGTTCTGTCCTCCCTCGTATGTAGACTTTATACCTGACACGGATGTTGAAGGATCGGGGCACGTGCCCGGCACATGCTGGGCACGGCACCCGTGCTTCTCGTCCGCCACCAGAATAGATAGACTATAATCTGTAATAGACGACCTCGAATAGGGATGAGCTCCATGGAGTGATCATCCCGGCCACAGCCAATATGCCTACCTAATGCCTAGCAATGCCCGGTCGTATTCATTCAGTCCAAATGCAAAAAATGGACACAAAACCCTCATTGTACCAAGGGCGGTTCTGTCCAAGAATTTGTTGTATGGGTACACGATACGAGCGTTGACCGAAAATAAAGGATATATACAAAATACGATACGTAGTTCGATATCTCTATGCGTAGTAAACTACGATACTCCTATCACATTCAAATTTAGTGTCATGTTTTTCAATTGGATTCCTTCGTGGAGGGAGCAAATTGAGCGAGGATGAAAAGAAGAAGTTCCTTCCCATAAGAAGAGGAGAAGAAGGGAAGAATCAAACATCCCAACCGTCGAGAGTGACAAGGATGGGTCCTCAACGCTGCGCCGCCAAGTAAATAGGACTCAATCACTGAAGCATCCGAACTGTGGCCATCGATCCAACTGCGGAGTACCATAGAGCGAAAAGCTCTGAAGGAGCACGATCATGAATAAACTCAGGTTCGGCAATCGTCTCAAATTCTTCCAAAGGCACTCGAATAGTCCGACCGCACTAAGGAGCCCCCGTGGGCGTTCCATCGATATCGGCGGACAGAGAAGCCCGGGTGGTCAATCCCTCGAAGTCGTAGAAGATCTCAAGTCGGATTGCAGCGGCAGTGATGTCAGTAGTTATGTCAGTACCGAGACCGACGGCTCTATCAGTTCGAAAGATCGTTTCGCCGGTCCCATAGACTCCGATACTCTTCGAAAGTACAGACGGAAAGTGCGTAGAGTCAGATCAGAGGGCGCGAATGCGCCTGTACTGCCCAAGATTATCGAGAGCCCGATGTCGGGCACCCATAGTAGTTATTTGGAAAAGAGTCTGAATGGCACAGAAGCGACATCAGCTGGAAACGCGGCGGCCTTTCCGGTGTCTCCATTTGCGGTCGAGGATGATGAGCCCGAACAGGTAAAATACACAATACCATCTCAGTGTTCGTCGGGAGAAACTCAGGAATCCAACTTTATCAACGGGAACAATGCAACCGAGGAATTAGACAGGACGAGCCCGTCGAGCGTGATGCACATGTTCAACTCGTCCTACCTTGTCGAAATTGATCTGGAGGGAAGCCACAGCGATGATATCAGCGCTGGGACGTTTACCCACGTGGAACCCGATGAGTCTAAGCTCTTGATCCCCGACCTTTCGAATGCTTGCCCTAATTTGGAAACCCCTGATGGGTACGCGAATACAGCAGACCAAGCCAATGTCTTGATATCATCACCAAACATGCCTCATTCCTTGGACGCATCGTCATCTCCGATCGTCCTTGCCGCCGCGCCTTCGAATGCCATTAGTAGTGATCGATGCGTCAGTCCCATCAAGGGTCCCGCTTCATCTAACAAGGAATTCTTAACATTGAAGAAGGTTGCGGAGAAGAATGAATTCAAGATGGTGGTTGCGCTCGGCAACAAGAAGAACCCAGCTGCTCCTGGCAATATATTATCAACCCTGTCATCCTCATCTTCGGATGGGATTGTAAAGGGGACAGTTCTAGATTGTGATGAAATAGCGAAATTGGCAAATGGGACGAATGGAGGTAACGCAGAGAATCAACCGGAAATCGCTGCCACGACGACTATAGGACCTGCCACTCAACAAATAGAAGGATCCACTGTGTCATCACCATCGCCACAAGAGTCATCATCTCAAGAGGCCAACCTAACCATGGAAATAGAATTAGACTACGAAAAAATGATGCAAACATCATACTCTTCCGAATCTGATTGTTCATCATGTTCGTCCCTCGAAAGTATTGGTGAAATTAGCATTTGCGAAGAAACGAAACGATTAATTGAGGCGCATATGTTGTATGCGGAAGATGCGAAGACCAATATTAATCATCCGGCAAGGCAACAAAAGAGCGTCATGCGTGTAGGATCAGTATTCAAGAATGCCTGCCAACTGAAACAACCTGAACCCTTGAGCTCTGATCAATCATTTTCTGTCGTTACAGAAGCACCTTCGGCTTATGATTCTGTGAAAACTGTTAAGAATACAAAATTAACGTGGTACGACGATGAAGTGAATTGGACGAAGCCATTCACTCTGCGAACAGATGAAAGTTTCGATGTTTCGACGAGCTCGACTGCATTATCTCGATCGAAGGGAATCATGAGATACAATGTCATGGATCAATTTATCGGGGAGTTTATAAATGGTATTTGTCATGCACTTGGCGATGTTGACTTTGACTTTTCCGAGCAGGAAGAAATTTGAGTTCAAGTTGTGCGCTGAAATGATGAAAGATCATGAGTACCGTTTGTACCACATTATATCGTTTAAATGTAATGATACGAACATTTTTTGACGCCAACTATGATAGCCTCTTTCAGTGGACTTCCGTCAATTGCTTCCATCAGAGGGAAAAAGATATATTGAGCCATCTACAGCTTCCGGTGGAGATATTCTTTCCAATATTGTTTGCGGCGCCAATTTCATGATTGTGTTTCTTAAAGTTCAAAAATTCTTGTTATCTCTTACAAGAGAGAGTTTGACTACGATTTTATTCCGTACAATATTGCTTACCAAAACCATAAAAAGAGGGAACATAGAGAAATAGGGAAGAAGTGATCAGTACGCACAAGAGCCAATGATGAATGTTTTTTGACAATGAGCTTCTTGCCCCTTTTTTCATTGCTCGGACTGCTTTCTGCCGTTGCATTCATCGGCTATGTCACCACATGTCGTGTGGGCAATTCAATCGCATCACATGGAAAAGTCTTTGCAAGGAAACGGTGTAATAATATTAACAACGTTCTATTGGGTTTAGCAAGGATGGCTGTAATTCTTTGTAAGTGTCATAAGTCAACGTTGACTGATCTGCTTCCTACAATAACTTGAATTCGATAAATTATATTTTCCAGATTGGCAGAACACTGGAAGGAGAATTCATGCCACAAGTAATAACATAACTGATACCAACGAATTGGTTACTGCCTTTTTTTATGAAACAAAAAATGGAAGCAAATAGTGGGCAGTCAGAGAGCGTCTGTCTAAATTCTCGTTAGACTGTGTATGCGAATAAGATTTTATACTATGTGCGACAGTGGAGGAGCACCGGACTGTGGCTTTGACATAAGGTCGCCAATCGACGCAACATATGGATCCTCTCCATCATTCGGTGATAGCGTGTAGTTTGCAAACTTCTCCTTTTCTTGTTTGATGCCATCCATGTCACCTAAGTCTCCCGAGGAATTATTCGGCAAATTCATAGCATTTCGGTTCAGGCCAGCAGAGTAGTAAGATATGTGGGACGCATCGCTCCTTGAGTAGGCAAGCAACGGCGGATCAAACGTTCTCGACCTATACGACGGCGATCGCTCTATATAAGGCATAACGAACGCTTCCGACCGATACGAAGGTGCTCGCTCTAAGTGTGAACGAAACGAGGTTTGACTCCTCCACGACATTGTCCTTGTAAGCTCTACCTCCTGCATTTCCTTCTGGCATACCGGCGCACCGCAAACCATCGGTGGATAGTATAAACTTGTGTTGTAACCCATCTTATTGGGGGACTTGATGAGCATGTCGTCGCTGGATATGTCAAGCCACTTCAGGATGTAGTATGCTCCTCCACCTAGGACGAATATGGTAAAAATGATCGACGAGGACGT
Source organism: Cyclostephanos invisitatus (assembly GCA_036939675.1). Taxonomy (NCBI): domain Eukaryota; phylum Bacillariophyta; class Thalassiosirophyceae; order Thalassiosirales; family Thalassiosiraceae; genus Cyclostephanos; species Cyclostephanos invisitatus. The sequence continues at coordinate 10,201 of JALLBA010000671.1, forward strand.
CATCGCCTTGATTAGGGGTTTGTTCTTGGAACCAATGCCTGTAACGCCGTTGTAGATGGGAATGCTCTCGACGAGCGCCAGGGATACGGCACCGCGCAGGCCTGCCAGGATCAACACTACTTGAACCTTGTAATTGGATAAGGCTCGCGCGGACTTGCTGATGGGCGTGTTGAGTGGGTCGATGTCATTTTTCTTACAATTAATCTCATCCGATGAACCACTGGTACCACCGTTCAAATTGGTGTCTTTCGATTCAACAGTCGTTTCCTCGACACAGGTATTCAGTGCAGTTTTTTGGCAGCCAGCACGCTGACGGAAGACATGCAAGTACCAAATGAACCAGCTGGCAAAGATGACCATGACCGCTCGCGACAGGATACAGGAGGTGACCCCTATGGAGCATAGGATGGCGTCCCACTTGTACTTGGAACTGAATATGAACAGACCAAGGTAGGCGAAGATGGCATTCTCGGATAGCGAGCTCAGGATGTGGGCGACGAAACGAACGTGCTCGTCTGCTTCGCGGGACAGTTGAACGAATTCCCGCTTCATCAAAATGGCCCTGATGTTGGGATTGGTCGTCACACTACCAACGGCGGCGACGGTGTCCACGTCATTCTCTTTCGAGAACAAACTGTTGGTTTGACGCGTCGTATCGAGCTGCTGCGGCGGCGGTAGCTGCTGTGCCTCTGAGGCCATCCTCACCAAACTCTGCCGGGGCGGTATGTCCACGGCTGTCCCGCGGAAACGAAACCTTTCAATATCATCGTCGTCCCAGTTGTAATACTCATTCCCCCCACCCTTTTTCGGGGTCACGTGCTTGGGCGCGGCGAAACTCTGGGCAATCATGAGCTGTCGGTGCTGCTCCTCCAACTCCAGGGAGGCGGGGTCCCAACCCGGACGGAGGTACATATCCATGAAGAATCCCATGACGACGATGGCCACAATGCCGGACCAGCCCAACGCCTCCGACATCCAGTAGGGGACGACTGCCCATAGGAAGAAGGACGCCACCTCCATCACGGGGTTCATGATGCTGAAGTTGAGGTGGAAGTAGCAAAGGCAAAACACACCGCACAGGAATCCGATGGCGCAGCTCCCGAAGGAGATGATCATGAAGTCGGCGACGGATCCCAGTATGTCGTCCATAGTGACCGTGGACGTCGACCCGTACTGCTGACATAAACTCTTGAAAAGCGTGATGGCGATGCCGTCGTTTAGCAGGGACTCCCCAAGCACGAGAATGTATATGGTGTCGGTCTCGTTCATCTTCAGGCTCGTTAGGACGCTTAGGATGGCGACGGGATCGATACTCGATATGAGGCTACCGAAGACCAACGAGTCTAGTATGCTAAGCTGGACGTCCCCTAGGTACCTGGCGGAGTAGTACACGGCCGCGCCCGTGATGAAGCTCGATATAAGCGTCCCGAAGACCGCGAAGACCATAATGGACCCCCTCCTCCTCCTGAATTCGGCCTTGTTCACGGTCAACGCCGCCTCGAAGATGATGGGGGGGAGGAGGAGGTACATGAATATCTCCTCGTCGAATCCTATATTCTCGATGTTCGTACCGACGACGCCGGCACCCAGGGCGACGGCCATTCCCACGAGCATGCACGCGGCGGCCTCGGGCAGCCAACGGATGCGATTCCTCTTGACGATGCTCTTGCCGCACTCGCACAGTAACATGACCGCGGCCACGACGAGGAGGGTGTATCCGCTGAGTATGCCGGCATCGTCGCAATACTCGTAATAATGCGACCGTAGCGACGAGCAGCACTGATGATCGTAGAATATGCCGAAGTAATCGTCGTTGAAGTCGTCGTCCATGTTGTACGACAGACTAGTACCGTCGGCGGCGTTCGTGCCGTGACCGCCGGTGCTACTCCCCTCCTTCTTCTTGATGGTTCCGCAATCGGCGGCAACGTACGCGTTCATTATGCCCTCGCAATTGTCCTTGGCATCGGTGGTACCCTGGAGGAAGCCGAAGAGGAACTTGGTACACTGCTCGTTCACCGAGCAGGTCTTGGAATAGCATATGGAATTGGGGGGGGGCGTGGGGGATTCGGTCGGACTCGGCGTCTCGATTGCTGCGTTCGTGCTGTAATTGTTGACGTAATCGTCGTTGAGGGCGCCGTCGTCGTCCGCGAGACGACGGCCACGATGATGATGCCGTTGACGCGGCATTTCGTCATCGTCGCCATCCCGCATCATCTGGACGTCGTCCCAACTGCCGCCGCCGCGACTGCCGTGCTGCTGGTGATCGTCCGCCGCCGCCGTTACCTCGTCCACGTCCACGCGGTCGTTCGATATTTCCCCGTCGAGCAGGCGCTCCATCGCGTCCGACTGACGCAGCCACAGGTACCGACGCGTCAACGAGGGCGAATTGTCGATCAGCGTCATGTTCAGTGGAACGTGATCGCGCATGTGCCTGCGTTGTTGATGTCGATCACCCCGCCGAGCATTCGGTTCGTTCCGCCCACGCGAGGGGAGGGAGGTGGATCGTTCGAGGGCGATGGACGTCGTATCCGTCGTCGCGCATGCGCCCGGTCGCGGACCGAGGACCAACATCGCGAGTCCAGCGAATGTCGTCATCCGACCGGCGAGGTGACACGCGCGGTCGAGATTGATTCGATGCTCCGTCGTCGTCGTCGTCGTCGTCGTCGATCGACGTCTCCTGCGTTCGTGATGATTGGTGCCATCGGACGACGGTGTATCCTCGGACGTCGCGACGGTCGAGTGAGTCGGAGATAGCTGCTGCTGTACAATATCGTATGCGTTGTATGGTGTTGTAGTCATCGGATGGCGCGGGGACGACGTCGATGGGTGGGGATGGGATGGCGAGGCTGTCATGATCCTGTGTTCTCGATATACAAAAATGTTCAAGGGATGCGAGAGGTCGGCGTCCTTGACCCCTAGAGAATGGTCATGTGCTGCGCTCTTCCAAAACGCTATCGATATCGTGGAGGTCAGTTTATCTCATGGTCATCTGCCCACGGCGCTTCCTCTCCCCCGCGCCAGAGGTTTCATCATTAGGTGTTTTGATCATTCAGTCCCCTCCTTATTTAATAATCCGTTGCTATCGTACTATCCCTCTAGCGCGACTCACTAAATTTCGTGGCGGATTCTCGCAACATATTTTCTCGTCATTTCTTTCCTACAAGAAACGACTCTGTCCAATTGAGCGAAAAAATCCCATGCTCGTACGGAGAGGAGATAGTACGACTCGCACAGGAAACGATTCCAAGAAGAATCCTCGCTTGCATCCAATATAACTACCAAAAATTGGTGGGAGTGGAACAACTCCTCCGCCAATCCAACCCCGAAGACATGATGACACGTGACATGATTTCTATTTCCCATGAAGGATGGAGATGTAACAAGTCAAAGGATCTACAATGGCGATCTGGCTTTTTTTTCATGCTTGTGGAGACGAATTATAAAAAAAGAGGGGAAAAGAGGGGGGAGAAGAAGGGAAAAAAGGAAAAAAGAGACAAGGAAAAGAAGAGGAGGGGGGATTACCATGATGACGATCACAACAAACAACAACAACAACAACAATAAAGACGATGACAACGACGACAATGACGACAACGACGACAAAGATGACAACAACGACAACGATGACAACAACGACAACAAAGACAACAATGACAACAATGACAACAAAGAAAACAACCACTACGACTACGACAACGACAACAACGATGACAACAATCACAATGACACAATCACCACAACAACCAAAATGACCACAAAGACCACAAAGACAACAACCACGACAACCACGACAACCACAACAACCACGACAACCACGATGACAACGATGACAACAACGACAACAATGACGACTATGATAACAGCGATGACAACAACCACAATGACAACAACAAAGACAACAACGACGACAACGACGATAACGACGACAACAACGACAACGATGACAACAACGACAACGACGACAACGACGACAACGACTACAACGACGACAACGATGATAACGACCACAACTAAGACAATGATGACAACGACTAACACGACACCCACGATGAAGGAAAAGAGATTGCAAAAAAATTGCATTGAGTGTACGCTTGCCCATCGTTGCTGTTTCTATGCCTCCCCCGATGATACATCCTGCACCCGATGTTGCAAGTGTTCCCTGCAATGTGTATATCGCTATTCTGGTAAGTTTTTTTGTGATACTTTATCCAACAGAAGCTTAGTATTTAAATTTATTGTTATTCTTATTTTTTAATTCCAGAACAGGGATGCCGAAACTACTTATCGAATCCACCAACCGAAACATGTAACGATGCTGTATCAAATAAAATAAAGGCCACAGATAACCAAAGTCTCTCTCCTCCGTTATAGGTCATTAGTGATAGTGTTCACTGCAACCCCTTGAGACAGTCCTCTGGGTCATCCGGGTTCAGCTGCCACATTAATGACACATTTTCGGACGAGGTTGATAAAGGACCATCTGTGGTACTTAATCTCCCTTCCTCCCCACCCTCCTGGGTTCATGTTTTTTCCAAGTCCAAGTCAACAACCTCCCTCCGTACACAGTGCGCCTCCGCTGCCAACATGGTAGTGAAGTCTCCAAAAGTCCTTCACCGAAGGTCAAGACGTGCCAAGAAGAAGCAACGAAAATGTGAAAAACTTTTACGAGAGGTTAGGGCACCACCGAATCAATTTACATTGACATGCCAGCAGATCAAATCCAACATTATAGTTTATGCAAAGCGTGTATTCACGGACTACGGCAAGCGTGTTTCATACGCCTGTGTTGGTCCACAGCCTTCCAGGAATTCAAAGAATGTTAGAAGTCATCCACCCTTTACCGTATCACTACCCGAAAGTCATTGGCAGTCCCTTGTGTGGATGATGAAACGTGGCGAAGATAGCTTTCGCATGCTTGGCGATCATAGGGTACTAAGTCATTTGGTTCATGCTAAGAAGTTGGTTCCGTTTCAGACATTCACATCAGGGATTGGAGATGTACATTCAAAATTCAATGCTCAGTTCTTTAGCGGCATTGGTTTTGGTACCAATGTGTTTTTACGTTGCCATACTGACTCTGACTTCACAATGAGTATTCTTCAGGTATTCCTCAAGGGTAAACGCAAATACTCTGTGGACGATGATGTAATTGTATATTTCTGCTTTCCAACAATTGGTGCTCTTAGATACTCCTACTATTCCTAAAAAATCTTTCAGTCACGGCAAATGTACTGTAAATGTAAGTACCTAAATAAGTACCTAAAGTACTCTAATACGTAACAAAACAGAGATGAAAACTCCTCATCTGAATCTCTCCCGAAGGAATCTCTCTCTATTTACCATAGTAGGTAGTCTCTCCTCCCCCTCGAGTTGATGAAAAGAGAATAAAAGATAATGTCGCCGCCGCGTCCGTCGACGTTCGCGGTCCTATTCCCATCACTTCCCGTCCTCCTCGTCTTCGTCCTCCTCCCATTCATCCTCCCCCATGCCGCCATCTCGTCGTCCGTACCCCCGCGGACGACGTCCTCCTCGTCGTCGTCCTCCATGCCGGTCGACGATAAACGACGCGGCGGTTTGGATGGCAGTGGAAGTAGGAGTAGAAATAAGGGTAGGAGGGAAGGCGAAACGAGGAGGAGGAGGAGGAGGAGGAGGAGGTTGGGGGGGGAGGGCACGTCGTACTCGCGATACGCGAGGTATCCGCCGTACTGCTCCGCGCCGGACGAGATGGAACGTCGTCGCGTTCCCCCGTTATCACCCCCCATCGATCCCACCCCCACCTCCACCTCCACCTCCTCCAATGCCGCCGACTACGACGATGACGCGAGCATTGGCGGCAGCAAGATCGTGCACGTGACCGCATTGATACGACACGGCGCACGCACCCCGTGGGAGGGATACCCCGATTACGTATGCTGGGATGGGTATTGGGAAAACGAAAATACGGGCGTGTGGGATTGCGATTTGAGGAGTTACGTCAGTCCTCCGTCGAGCATGGAGGAGGATAGGGAGGAGGAGGAGGAGGAGGAGGAAAATGAGGACTGGGAGGGGGGCGATGATGGGGGTGAGGAGGAGGAGGACGAGGAGGAGGAGGAGCCGCCGGATTTTCTCTTCGAGAAGCGATACGATGCCCTCCTCCATGGCGGCGTATACGGGGATGGGAAGGGGGGGAAGGGGAATATACTCAACGGGACGTGTCAATTGGGACAATTGCTGCTCAGGGGATACGATCAGGAATTGGCCAACGGGAAGATATTGAGGGATGCGTACTTTCACGATGACGACGATGACGACGGCGACGACGACGGTGATGGAGGTGGGAAGACGAGCGCGGATCCAAGGATGAGACTGTGGGATTACTCCACCTCGACGACGACGGAAAATGATGCCGCCACGATGACGAGATCGATGGTGGGCGATCCTACGAGGCCTGCGTACCTCGAGCCGAATACGCGGTATCGGGCCGACGACGAGCAGCGTACCATCATGTCCGGTCAGGTATTGCTGCGGGGATTGTTCGAGAGGGAATTGCTCGACGCGCAGAAGCGAACGGCGGATGCGAATGATGATGGGGGGGGGGGCACGACGGCGATCATACGATTGCACACGGCGGATTACGATGCCGACGTGCTGACGCCGAATCCGCGCAAGTGTCCTCGGACGTTCGATTTGTTCAAGGAGGCGTACGATAGCGACGAATATCGACGGTACGTCGAATACGTCGAGTCGGAATACGATGTGTTGATGGACTTCGCACATACGAATATGGGATTGGAGGAAATACCTGGGAGCATCCTCGATTGCATGATGACTACGATGTGCACCGATAGGGAATTGCCACATTACCTCGACGATTACGATGGCGGACTTGGACCGACGCCCTTCTACCGCGACGCGGGGGGGGCGAGCGATGCGAGTGGAGGGGGAACGGGATACGTTAAGGGGGAGGGGGGGGACGGGGGGGCACACATGTTCGAACGGATGATCAATCTGGTGAGTGTCTGTTACCTAATTTTCTTCAACGGTTGGAAATGACCTTTCTCGACACGCACCCCTCCCCCCCTCTTTTTTTTCATGAATCATCGAGTCCGTCGCGTTCCTGATTATTGTTTTTATTCGCCCTTTCGTCCTGCTCCCGTTTACCACGAACGACCGACCGCCGCTTCCCAAACTCCGACGACGACGACGACGACGACGACGAACGACGACGACGTTAATAGGTCGTGAAGAACTTCACATTCGCGTATAAATACAACGACGGGGCTTTCCCAAAGCTAGGTGAGTGGTTTGATGGATGCCACTCTTATCCGTCCTACGCATGCTGGGACGCGCGTCGTTACACTTTAAACGTACAACTGGTCGCTCATTCCCCGCCGCCCCATTCGTTTCCACTCCCACCTCCCCCGCATGATTGAAAATCGAAAAAGGCATGGGACCGCTATGGTCCGAAATCATGTCGAACATCCTCCCGATCGTCGATCCGACGAATCACCCGATGTCGTCGTCCGGTACCCCCCCGCCAAAACTCGGCCTATTCTCGGGCCATGACACGACGTTGATGCCCATCCTTGCCACGCTCGGCGATAAGGTTTGGCCCGGGACGGAATGGTCGCCGTAGTGAGTATGATACAGCGAGCCCCGATCGCGGCTCTATCTCTTGGGGGGGGATCATTCAGATTCGGGGGCACACTTCTGACCCGCCCACCCCGCCGACGTGCTTGTTCATTTATCTTTCTTTTTCTTATCCCGTCTTTTTCGATCGTTATCGTTCAGCGCCAGCATGATTCTCATCGAAATACACGAGATTAACGCGACCGCTCATCACCTTACAACGGTCTACCCCTCAGGTTTCGCCTTTCGTCTGATATACAACGGCAAGGTGCTCACGTCGAGGATGGACGGGTGCGATTCGGAATTGTGCGATTCTCGCGTATTGGTGGAACGCGTGAAGCCTTTCGCCAAACCGTACGACGACGCCGATTGCGCGTCGTCTTCGTCGTCGACGACGGATCAGTCGGCCGCGAGCGGTGATCTGATGACCGAGATGGAGAGGGCGACGATTGACATGCTCGTCGCGCCGGGCGGCGCATTGGCGATCGCATCTCTCGTTATATCCTCCATGGTCATGGGGGGCGTGCTGATGTGGTTCCTGATGAGGCAGGAGAGGCGGAAGTACGAGAGTTACGCCTTTAGGGATAGCGTCATGGGCCTGAGCATGAGGGAGACGGACGAGGGCCTCGATGGACGAAGGAATTTCGACATCGACTCGGCCGTCTCCACGAATAATGGATTCCGACTTGCCAATGGTGACGAGCAGAAGAAGTCGTTTGACATCGATGAGAACGAGCTTATATGAATATTCCCGCGGTTTCGTTATAGAAGTAGACCGATGAGCCGAATACGAAAAGTCTTGTATGAAATGTATTTCCACCGTGAGTCATACCATCATCAGCAGTGCGAGGGATGAAACGAAGTGCCAATCGATGCGTTCGCGGAAAGAACACGGGTAGAGGACTCAATGTAAATATGATTGACTATAAGTGAACGTTTGAAAGTTATAAATATTATACTCCATGCTACGAAGGAAGTAGTGGAAGGACGTAATTGAATTAGGAACCGAGATATGAAAACTGAGAAACAAACATCTCAATGCAAATATACGATCGAAAGTTCATCAGATTCAGGGCCTTCGTAAAACGAATAGAGAATGAGAGCAGACGCGCCTCTATATCTCCGCGCCCCCTCTCCTAACGTATAGAAACACATCTCGATCCATGCGTGGATCGAAAGTTTCCAAGAATACTAGAGGATATGGGGGGTCCGGACGAGGACGAACTGCGTTGGGTAGTAGATGGGATTTCGCCCGAGACGAGCCGAAGAATGATAAAACGAAGATGAAACAGAAGACTTGTAGTAGGACCGCGCCACTCCTCTGTATCTCACACCCGCGCGCGCCCTTCATCCCCGAAATGGAACGAACATATCTCGAAAATCGCAAAATGCATGGGATATCGAAAAGTTCCACCTCATACAGAGGGAATCGAAGGGAGCCACATATGTTTGGGGTTAGACAGCGAGAGAGAGGGATAGACGACACTTGTTCCCTCCACGCGCAACGACGACGCGTCGTTATGAGCGGGGGGGGGGGCGCACCGCCCTAACGGAGGGTTTGTTCCCTATCGGCCACGGTCGGGGGACCACTAACCTCGGTGCTCACGGTGGGCGTGCTCCCGATGGTATTGGCCTCGCTAGCCAATGGGGTGGGCGACATGGAGGTGGGCGACATGGAGGTGGGCAACGATGACGTGGGCTCCATCGACGTGGGCACGTAGGTCTCGACGCTCATTTGCATGGTCGCATCGGGTGTGATGCCGTACGTTGGCGATAACGTCTCGACGCTCACCTGCAACGTCGTCGCCGGCGTGTTACCCGCGGTGGGGGACGACGTCGATGGCTCGTTAGTCGCAATTTCCTCGACGGGCGGCACCGGCGGGCTGGGCATGACGGGAAGACTCGGCGATTTCGACGTCGTAGTCGATGGAGCGGACGTCGTGCACACGCTCGGCGCGTACGAGGCCTTCGAGCCCTTGGTACCCCCGGACTTGCCGGACTTGCTGCCCAACGTGACGGTCACGAGATCCCTCGTCTCGACGCCCATTCCGATTGATAGATACGACTTGCCCGACTTGCTCGATCCGCCCGACTTGCCGGACTTGGTCCCGTACGATGATACCCCGTCGGTGGGACAGATCGATTCGACCACGATCGACGTGCACGGGTTATACTTGGATCCCTTGCCGGACTTGGTTCCCTTTCCGGACTTGTTCGACTTGGATCCATGGGACGACTTGCCGGACTTGTTCGTTATGAACTTGTTCGACTTGGAACCGATGCTCATGCTGCCGCCGCTCGTAGTGGCGGTGCCCTCGTCGAGTATCACATCGTCGGTGTAGAGAGCCGTCGAATCGTTGATGCTCATGCTCGTCTCGAAGAGCTTGCCTATTTTTATAACAATCATTCATTTCAGATGCAGTATGTGCGTGCGATAGAGAGAGAGAGAGGGAGGGAAGAAATGCGCGGCGAAGGAGGTCGGGCGAGTGAGAGTGGCGTGCGAATATCGGAGAATCATACGATGACTCCTCCATGTCATTGGGGCGAAAAATGTTTCGGCAATGAGCGGCGGGAAGTCGACGACAGATCATATCCAAAACGGGACACGCGAACGATGGTGGTTTATCTCTCTCCATTTCTATCTCACCTCGCATCATCGTCGATCCTTGGAGGGAACGCCAGCTGTGGGATGCCGCCAATGACGACGACTGCGAGGATGATGAGTCGCCTCCGCCTCCCTCCCGTCGCTCGGACGACGACACATCGTCCTCGTCGAGGAATAGCCTCCTCCCACTTCCGCCGACGACCACGCCGAGGGACATGCTACCATCGAGTGACTTGGAGGACTTGGATCCCTTGGAGGACTTGTGTCCCTTGGTGGACTTGGATCCCTTGCCGCTCTTACCGCTCCCGCCGTAGCCGACGAGGGCGTACCCGTCGTCGTAACTTTCGCAATCGTAATCCGAAATGCCCCCCAGGGCATTGGACATCAGCGAATTGCGACGACGCGTGTTGATGGAGGATGCGATGCCGGCGGATATGCCGATGACGATCGCCAACGCGGCGAGTACGCCGAATATCGTCCTCCTCGACGACTTCTTGATGCGGTGATAATGCGTCATCTCGATCATTGCTTTGAATTTTTTGATGCGTGGCGATGATGCGTTGTCAGTGGCGGTTCTAGGAGTGGAGGTGTAGGAGTTGGGGGAGGATTGTGCGGTGGGTGACAATACGATGATGATGATGGGAGTGTGTGGGGAAAAAAAATGACAGGCTGACCGAGAGTAGAGTGGTGGGTGAAAAAAAAAATGACAAGGCGACGAAGTACTATCACTTGCACGCCTCTCTCTCCTCCTCTTGGATCCAAAAAAAATTACAATCGATGAAAGATCGGGGGAGAGAGAGAGAGAGAGCGAGAGAGAGAGAGAGAGAGAGAGAGAGTGAGAGAGACAGATAGTGTGTGAGGGAGAGATGGAGGATGACGAGAAAATCATTCTCTGTCGAATACGGGAAGGGTCGAGCAGAAAGTAGGTAGGTGTGCTCAAAACGAACGAGGAGTAGATTTTCACCGAAAGAGGGCGGGCGATAATCTAATACTAAATTGTTTTTGAGTCAGATGTCGGGTTTGTCTACTTCAAAAACTCTATTGTATTTATTAGCCTCGGCCGCTACCTCCTTTCGTGTAAAATCAACATCCTCTCTGGTTGACTATCCCTAATCTATTCGACCCTTCCCGTATTCGACAAAAATAAGGGCCGTAGAATTTGGTATCGGGAAAAACATCCAATCGACCCCCCTCGGAGAGTCGAGTCGAGACACATGTCGGAAATTCAAACTCGCGACCAGAGCTAGTTCCTCGCTCTCATGTCTGCGACTCCGAAGGGCATTCGAAAGAGGATTATTTGGCGCGCGGGGAGCGCGAAAAAGCACACGATCGGAGGAGAGGGATGCACGTCGTGAGAACTCGGGGGCTAGAGCCCCCGATTCGTTGTCCAGACTTCCACTTACGATAGTGTGCGAATATAAATGATAAGCCGTGAATTAACGAATTAACATTTATGATTTAAAGAATGGAAAACCGAGAAACGTCATCTCGATCGGTACGACCGACCGTTTCCGGTAACGTTGTGAAAGATGAAGACGAATAGATGAATTAGAGCAGACGTACCCGCAGCCATTTCCTCGAATGGAAACTTATGTCGATCGCAAAAGGATAGAAAGGGTCCAATAATGCCGAGGATAGGATGTACTAAAGAATAATACGACGAACTGAGTTGTGGGATTCACATTAACAAATAATACACGAAGACTTGGACTGCCTTCCTCTTTCCGCGACCTTCATCCAAGAGGAAACGTATCTCAATCGCGATGGATCAAAATTCAATCGAAGCAATTCACCCTTCCTATCAGTGTCTCTAATTGGCAGTTTAAATTTTTGTTACAAGCTGAAGCAATATGCTCTGCGGCTGGGATGCTTTTCTCTCGAAGGCTCCACCTGTGAATTCTTCGATGAACACGTAGAAGATGAGGCACATCAAGATTATCACAAGGAGTAGCATGGAGGACAAGGCCAACATCCAAGACTGGTCTGTTGAGGTCGCTCTTGGCTTGCTCTGCACAAGAATATCCTGAGCAATGCTTCTACTCATGATATTCGCTCGGATATGGTAATATTCATCAAGTGTCTTGAGCCGATTCCTCTTTGGATCGGAAAAGTATACTGTGCAATGTGAAAGTCACAAGGTAGAGTATTACCTAGTACCATCGGACAGTGAATCATCAATCAGTTCCTTGGGTACATTTAACGACGTACCTCCTGATCCAAGTACCTTTTTGTACGTCATTGCAAAGTGCAGTCGCTTTTGGTGCTCTGTCAACGAGTGGTTATTTGAGAAGCCTGGTCAATTAACGACAAGAAACAATTTTGAGATGAGCTTTTGGTAAGAAAATTTAGTGGACGATGGAATTCTCTTACCGGATACGGTGGTGAGGTTCGCAAGGATATTGTTCATGAACGCTCGTCTGACTTTTGATACCCAATCATGATGAAGTGGATACGTCACGTCAAGTTTCCTCCTAAGTCGCCACCTCCCAAACGTTCCAATCCCATGCAAGTGTACCCGCATACCGACATGTTTGTAGAATTGAAAATCATTCGTCTTGAAGTTACAGAATGGCATTAACGGAACCCCATCTTGGGGAACAGAAAACCTTGCATGTCGGATCCTACCAGTTCTCTCTAGGTGTTGCCAGGCATCCATAAAGGTTTGGGTTCCAACTCTAGGAGAGGCAAACGTCCATACATATATGGTTGGCAAATGAGCAAAGCGCGATCTGGCAGCAAAATAGAAACCGCATAGAGTTGCCAAAGCACCCCCCAAGGAGTGGCCGGTGATTGAAAGCTGGTATTTACCATCGGATGCCAATTCGTTCCCGATTTCGTCAACTTTGTCAAAAATCTCTCGCAGCTTTGACATGCCCGTATCTTTCCTATTTCTAAGAAGATATAAAGCAAATCCTGATTGAAGACTTATTGTGTCAGCTCGTCCTGGATAATTTTGTTTGACAGGATTGGGGTATGCATTTGTTTTGAACCTCAAATTCATGTTCCAGTTGTGTGCATTAACCTGTCGACCGACGAATGGTGGAGTGAGTTGCTTATCATCAAGACATAATATACAACACAGAAAAAAAACGCACCGTGCCCCTGAATACTACCGTGACTATCTTCTCCTCCCTCTGGACACATATACCATAGACTACATCATTTTGAGTCACGTCGCTGAACCACACCACTTCTATACCCGATTCAATGAGGGTGTTCATCACCGTCCCCTGTCGAAAGTATTTGGGTTGAGCCTTCATGGCTTCACTCATCATAGCCTTCATGTTAACGAAACGATTTTGGTTTTCACAACCAGGCGCGACTGCAGGATTCTCAAAACTGGGGCGCTTCCCACCACTAAGCTTGTAGCTTAGTCTCACGGCGCATATTGCGCGTCGCCACCTGTGTAGGGCCACCCTCCTTTTCATTTCGGAAATCATGTTTTCGGTCTCCACATCGAGGTGATTGACCCTGGAGTCTTCAATCCATGTCCGGAATTGAGCAGTAATGCTATTCCATTGATTACAGTATTGTGTGTCAGCGGACAATTCCAACAGAAAGAACATTCAACATCGAGAAAAAGCATAAAGATGTCTCACCTTTTTTCGTACTCTTTATTCTCTTTCCCAATCAGGTCGTTTTCTTCTTCGTCGTCATGTGTGCAAGCCAACTCATCAACAACCACCCTAACGATGGATCCCGCAGTCTTGGTAAAACTAAGGTACTTATTGTTTGTCCCATTGAAATATTGAGACTGGTGGGAGTTGACATCGATGTCTTTCATTTTCACATGAGTGTGGCCCATAAGGCACGTCTCGCGCAGATGCGAATACATGTAAACTAGCATGCTTATCCCCAGATAGTACTGTCCCTCAGTGAGGATGTCCTTGAATTGCTCCTCAAATGGCTCCTTATCAGAAAAGATGGTCTTGCCATCGGGTCCATTCTCCTTGGTCACGAGGGACTGCGCAGCATTTTTTTCATATGAACTATCATCGTCCACGATATTACTCCGCAAATGAAGTGTATCATCAGAAAAGGAATCGATGGTGGTCCTCCTTACTTTGTTCGGAACGCTCTTGATTAGTTTTAGTTTTCTGATAGACTTTTGACTAATCAACCCTCTTCGCGCCATGCGAATTTCGCCCTCGGGACGATGCTCCGCCTGCATCGCATCTGAGATGGATCGGACGATTGATCTCTCCGTCTCCGTCTTGAGTATGCCCTTCGGGGGGGATCCGTTTGCTGTCGGTCCAGATCGATTCCAATGGATACTATCACCATCGACATCACGTGGCGACGAGGGATCCTGCCGTTTCTTCTCCTTGTTGCGATGGACTCCCAGGAAGGACATAAGTCCTCCGGATCGATTGCGACGTCGCGATGATGAGACCGAAGGGTCGAATACATCAGACCTTTGTGCGTTCAACAATGGATCTAGTAGTCCAGATCCAGAGTCCAGAGAATGAGCAAAATGGCAATTCGCCGATCCCTTCAATGGAAGAGGAGGCACGATCATTCGACCGCATCCCTCGATGCCACCGCTGTCGCGACTGTGTTCATTGTAGTCCTTGGAGTTCATTGATTCCTTTGGGAAATAGACCGCCGATCTGTTTTTGTTTCAGTGGTTTAAACGATGAGGGCTCACTCTAGCCCGGGCGTTCGTAGGGGGGGCGTGATTATTATGATGGGCGACGAAGATTGATAACTGCCGTGAATGGGTGGCGTTGAAGAGATCAGACACAGGGGCGCCTAAAAGTAAAATATCGTTAATTTATCGTAGAAGAAGTTCCGAGTTCAAAAAAAGTGAAGAGAGCTACCAAAATGCAAGATATCTCTAAGTTTGTTCCGGTTATTATTTCACCTTTTTTTAATGTTAGATCCATATTATTCCTACCCTCGTAGCCGGCCGATAGTCTCGCGGGCCCGATGCGATCATTACGACCTCGCGACCGGAATTTCACAAGGACATATGTGAGAGAGATCGAAGATCCACGGTATTATCCTTAAGTTTGTCAGGGTTATGTTATTCAATACCTATTCCTAATAATACCTGTCTCTAATCACTGGTGCCCGATCGCAGGTAGCCGATAGTGCAATACCGCGATGTACTATGGTCCAAAATCTCTGTGCATTAGTTCCGGATCCAGGAATATGCTTACATGTATGTAATAAGATTGCCCCCTCCCCTACGCATTTCCGCAAATTCGGGAAGGCGGGAAAACTGACCCGAGGGAATTGCATCCCTCTAGCTTTCTTGGTTGATTCACTAGTAGCCCGACTAGCCTTTGGATTCAAATCCAGAATGGATTTCTCGCATCCCGATCTGAACCCCATCTTGAGGATGTTCAAATCGTCATTGGTTTTGGCCGAGCTTCTCGGAGTGTGCCTCTCTCGAAGATAAGATATCGAAGACCCGAGATCCTTGCCAAAGCGCTCTCCAGACCCCTCATTGTTTTGTTTTGCTCGAGCCTTCGAATAAAGCTCCGCTACCATCGAACCATCGACCAAAAGACCAGCGTACGCCACGCTAAAAATCTTCAAAAACCCAGCCTCCACTCCCTAGGGCGATCTTTAGGCAAAAGCCTGAATTTCAGGGAGTTTAAGACTACCAAATGGCGGGAACCATAGCCGTTCCCACCATTTTCCCCTTTCTTAAACCCACCCATAGCATAATTCTGTACTAGGACTTCATCCAGTTAGTTGCAAAAAGGAGACTCATAACCGTACTTTTTGCAGTGAATTGCATTATGTAGTGCTGACTCAGCTTTTCCCCTTTCCTCTGTCTTCAATTTGCCTTGAGCTACATTAGGTAGTGCAATCAAAGGCGCAATCAGTTTTTCCCCCAAAAGAGAGAGAGAAAAAGGATATTTTTGGTGGGAAGTGATTCTTCCTTTTTTCTTCTTCGGAAAACCGCCCGTCATTGCGTGCGCACGTTCCTTCCCAAGAGGGGAAATAAAAAAAGATCGCAGAATTCCTATTATCTGCCACTCTTTTTCTGGCCGTCGTCCTCGATCGCTTTTCCTTCCCGCCAAATTATTGTGCTGTCTTCCCGCCATATCTTTCTTTTTTTTGTATCTCAATTAAATTCTTTCTTTCTTCTTTTGCCAGAAAATATCCGTTTCTCAGTTTACATTCAAACATTCTTTCCTTTCTCTGATTCGGGTTTAAATTTCAAAACTAAACGAGCCATGTCACTTGCCCACCACCCCCCTCCCATCTCTACCTCTTTTATCATCTCATAATTTTAATTATCGGCACTGCTCATGTTTGCATATCATGAATTCTTCAAGGAAACAGGGTGTTGATGGTTATTCCCAACCATTTTTCGATGATCCTAATCGGTTGCTCGTTCGTGATGGGGATATCGATCTCCATGTTGCAGCGGACGGAATGTCACGAACTGTTCCTGGACAGGCC
>JALLBA010000672.1:0-14944 GCA_036939675.1 Cyclostephanos invisitatus
ATAAAATATTTTGGCTAAACTACTGTAGGAAGTCCTACGTTTTGGCTAAACCCCCGACATGTGGTACTATACCATACTCAAAGTAAGAGTACTGCTCCACATACGACTGTGTGTACTGAACGTCTTGTTGAAAATTCTAGCGCCACGACCTCCACCCTCCACACCTCCCTTCTCCCGCACCCAAAACCTCCCAAGCAGAGGCGTGGTATTTCGCATCATTGATAAGACTTACGACAAACAGACACGAATTGATAATGATGCGGGATCATTCCTACTCACCGCCGCCGCTGCTCAAAAGGAAGGCTACGACGGCAGCGGCATCATTTCTATCACTTTCATCGGATTCGTCGACTCGCTCCTCTGCTTTATCGGCTGCAGATTTGTCGACTTCAACATCAATCGGGAACGATTCGATGAAGATGCGTTTATTGCCAAAACCACCACCACGGAAAAACAAAACCGCCGACTTGAATTTCACAACTCCGCCTCGATCCTGTTCCTCGTCATCCTCGACGTCTTCATCCCCATCATCCCAGCAAGAAATGGCTACTCCTCGAGCATCTCCCCCACCGCCACCCCGTGTAAGGAGGATGACTCGTGTTAGTGGTGCGCATCACGTCACAACCTTGAATAGCCCCCATCGAGAATGGAACCAGATTCATGAACCTGACAACGCGGTGGATTCGTGTGCGCCTTTGTTGACACCGACTCGTCTAAAGCAGCATGTGCATGAAATGAAGGCATTGATCAATATAACCGATATGGCGAATGCAGAAGAAGATAAGACAGAACGTATTAAACATACCA
The DNA here is from genome assembly GCA_036939675.1 of Cyclostephanos invisitatus. Lineage (NCBI taxonomy): Eukaryota > Bacillariophyta > Thalassiosirophyceae > Thalassiosirales > Thalassiosiraceae > Cyclostephanos > Cyclostephanos invisitatus. The sequence continues at coordinate 808 of JALLBA010000672.1, forward strand.
AATACGAGCAATCTAATCAACGGGTTAATGATATACAAGATTTGGAACGATTCGGTAATTGTACACTCACGAATCATCATCTGCAAAATAATTCAACATCTCCCAATACGCAACAAGAAATGGATCGCTCGGCAGTGCGAATTCCATCATTATCATCACCATCCGCAAACTCGGATCAACCATCGACTTATTCCACGCCGGTGCGCAGCAAAAGCGCCAGGAGTTGCGGCAGTGGGTCACAAGGTAGGTCATCTCCGTTCTCATTCAGCTCCTCGCGCTCCACGTCATCAACGCAATCACATCAGATGAAGTCATCTCCTATGACAGCCTCGAGCTCGATGTTCTCGCGTTCAGCCACGACGGCCCAAGCGGAAATATCCGCACGACATGAGGCGAAGGAGCAATATCAAATGCACAAAATGCGTGTGGTAAATTTGTTGAACAATAGTCCAAGGAGTAATATTAGACGACATCCGAATCAGCATCAGTGGCAGCAACATGGCAGGCACGTTACTGAATCACTGAATAGCAATCCGAAGGATCGTATTACTAGCAAATTTGGCACAGTATTTGATGGGGGTAATAATTCGATACAATCATCGTCGTCATTAGCCAAAAGTCAACATCCATCTCACATAAAACATCTCCAAAAGCATCCGCACTTGAATCATGAAATAATGATACATCCTGCATCCGTAGATGGCACAATCGTCGCGGCGGCTTGGCATTTACATGGCCAGACAGGGGGTAGGAAATCGTTTGTCGATATCAATTCCTGTCATAAGAGTGATCAACACGACATTTATTCAGCGATAAAAACCCGTGATATAATGAACGTTATGAGAGAGTGTAACAAAGAGAAAGCTAACTCACAACGTGACACGAGTCGACGCGGAAACGAAAGACAATTCGATGGTGATGACGCTACCAATCTTAGCATTGACGTGATGAAGAACGGCATCACGATTATGTCATCAGCCGCAGCAACGGCAGCATGTGCAGTAGCAAGAGGAGGCACAGCAACCCACTCTGCAACACGATGTCAAAGAGATGCCTGGTCCACTGGCATTGCGGCGGCAGTTGTCACAGGCATCGCCGCAAGGTACTACAAGACATTCTTTATGTTCCCACACGGACGAAAAGTGTTACTACCCATAATCATGGGTGCATTGGCAACGGCATTATCGCTCATAACACTCATCTCTTGCCAATTCATGACGATATCGTCTGATAATCAAGGAAACGATTATCGTATAAGTGGAGGAGGATCGACTCAAATTTTACAGGTGGGCCCGTGGAGATACCTCAGCATCAACCCATCTTACAGCGATGGCGAGGTTTGCTTGTTTTACCCTTCACATCTCGCTATGGACTTGCCATTCCTCGTCGCACGATCGACATCAGCACTGGCATCTTTTGCTGGATTTGCGATGGTACTATGGACTTCGACTTTAATGTGTGTACCGATCAGTAGGGGAAGTATGAATGCATTGGGGGTATGCTTCGCATTGGTGGGTGTAATGGAATTGCTCACCGCTTTGATTTATCAATCCGAGAATTGCGGAGTACAATCATTTGATACCATCGATGGTGGTGAGGGGTTCTTGGGTGGAGGAAAATGCCGTCCAAATCAAGACTTGGTATTCTGCATCGCATCTTCAACGTTGTACATGGCCACTGGCTGGTTACTATACGCCTCGTACAAATTTTCGAGTGATGCCGTGGGTAACACTCCATCTTCTTTGCCAGTATCAGGCTTTGCTCCGATGGAGGTATACACCTGGTCAGAAGAGGCATCATCATCAAACCCAAAAAAAGGAATTTTAAGAACGGTCGAGAAGTGCTGGACGAAGATACCAGACGGTTCAACGCTGATGGCTACGGTGTTTGTTGAGCAGAGGAGGGATGCCGCTGCCGGTCTTGATGGCGGCAGCGGTGGCTTTAATGGCAAAAACTTGAAAACTACGTATTCAATACAGACTGAAATATTACCAGCCTAAGCTGATAATTGGCCTTGTTCTGTTCTGCTCACATTGGGAAATGCAAATTGTCGAGGTCAAGTTAGAAACGGGTGAGGGATACATCGAGTGACTGAAGTGAGTTGGTGAATAGCGCTGTCAGCGAATATGATAATAAGATCCTCAGGAGGCGAAATGACATGCACGTGAATAGTCCATGAAACCACACATGAAGCGACTGCGACGAATCTGAGCACAACGGGGATCGAAGGATGTAAGGATTTTTAATTTAAGCTGATCACGTCATCCACACAGAAAACAGAAGCAACGAAAGTCTAGAGAATGCTAAAATATACTCCTAAAAGTACTGTTATAAAATATCATGCGTCAACTATGGTTTCTGCCATGTCTTTGAAGGTGTCGTCAAATTTGAGCTGGGTATGCTTGCTTTTCGCGTAATCGGATATGATCTGGCACAATTTCATTGGAAGTGCAGAATTTTTTTATTACATGCTCCTCCACGAAGAGATCTGACGCCCTCCTCGTGGGGTCGTGGGCAATCGCACTTTCTACGCTGAATAGGTCGACGTAATCCAATCCCAATCGACGACTTGGTCGATGGTCCGACGGGCGTTTCTCGACCTTGGGCCGCATTGCATGGGAGGCGCGGCCCCGAACGCTCTGGATTTAGTAACCGCGGTGGTATTTAACTTTTAAATTCTAGATAATGCTTTTAAATGAAACAAAATAAGACTAAGACTCACCTCATTCATTCGACGCCAGTTGGTTGTTGTTTAATTGCAGTTGAATTATTTGGTGAGACCGAGACCATGAGTTATCTCTGCTTGGTGGTATCTGTTCTGTGCCGCGGTATAGCCGCGGTATCTCTTTTTTCCCGCCCGCTTCTTACTTCCGTCATTTCCGCCTCGTCGCCCTGCAAACAAAGTAAAACGATGTCCAGAAACATGTTAGCTTTAAGCGTAAAAAAGAGAAGGACGGGGAGAGCATGGGAAACACAAAGTGACCTACCCGTAGAGTCGTTCTTTCTATCCATGACCGTACTTAGCATTTCCTGAACCATGGGGATGGTCCTGTATATATTGTCTCTGTATTCTGGTATGGATTGGCAAAATCCACTCATGGAAATCTTATTTCGTTTTGAGGGGGGCGGCATAATATCCCCATCGTCATCGTCATCCGACGACGACGACGACGACAACAACAGGTCAACGACCTTGGGGGGCGACGATTTTCTCGCCAACTTCCCCCCCCCCCTCGCCGTCCCGGTCCCCCCCAATGACGACGACAACGTCAATAGCGACGACGACACCGTCGCCGACGGTCGTTTCCCATGGGACTCCCTCCTCGCCCCAACGGACGCGACGGGTGGGGGGACGGGGGGGGGGGAGGGGACGGCATCCTCCTCCTGTCCCGCCGTGGTAGACTCCCGAACCATATCCTGCTCGCGCACACCCCCTCCTCGTCGTTGCGGTCCCACTTGATGAGTACGTCCCCCGGCATCGCGTCGATGTTGTCGTCGTCGGATTCGTCATCATTGTCGTCGCCGTCGCCGTCGTCGTCGTCGCGTTTTCCACCGTCCATCATGTCAATTATCCTCGCGTGGTGGACTGTGCCGTTGTTGAATTCGTGGTCGACGAAAACGATCGCGTTGACATAATCCACGGGAGATGTCGTATTTAGTAGGACCTGATCGGACGATATCAGGTCGTATGCGACGACCAAGCTCCGTCTCCCCCCCCCCCCTTCTCCATATCACCTTGAACGTACCGGTATCGTGATCGTACGATTCGTGGACCTCGACGAGGCGGTACTTACTTATGCCATTCAAGCTATGATGCATGACGCTGAAAGACGTCTCAAGTGCGATAGAAAGAAGGCCCTAGAAAGAATTAGATACGATACGTATCGTACCTTCTCTTCCTTCCATCGCTCTTGGAAAACGACGCGACCACGGCGTCCAGGAAACAAAATTATGTCCCATCAGCCCCTCCTCGGCCCAACGTCGGCGGCGCTGTCCCTCGCCCCGCCCCGCGTCCCGCCCCACGGCACCGCATTGCGATCGCTGTACGCCATCGGCCAATGGGTCGATCCCCCGACGGTGCCGACGACGACGACGACGACGACGACGCCAGGACGACGCCGCGACGTGGCGGGCGAGTGCGACGACGACCACGGCGGCCGCGCGTGGTGCGATCGTCACGCCTCCTCCGTCCGACTCGTCGCGAGGCTCCTGTCCAGGAACGATCCCCCGTCGTATACGCCCTCGTCGATGCGACGACGACGACGACGACGACGACATCCCCACCTCCCGACGCACCTCTCCCTCCCCGATAGGATTACCCGTTTCCTCGGATCGACGTTGCCGTTGGAGGTACAGCACTCATTGCGCGATACCGGTCGCTTACGTTCGATGTTCGATGGGGCCGTGACGATGACGTGTCCGATGATGGGATTGGGACGCTGGGACGGCATTCGCGACTTCGTGGAATTGAGCCGCCCAGCGCCCGGGGCCGATGACGATGATCACGATGACGATGAGGACGTCGATCTCGAGGATGACGTGACGTCACCATCGTCGTCATTGCCATCGTCGCGCGCGAAGGAACGTCCGGGATGGGATGAAAAGGGCCGGAGTACGAGGGTCGGATGGAGACGCAGGCGCATCCCCTACGGCGATCGTCATCCCATGCAATACGTCGATCTGTACTTACCATCCCCGTCGTCGTCGTCATCATCATCATCATCATCATCATCATCATCATCATCATCATCGTGCGGCAGGGATGGAGGTCGGAGAACGATGACCGATGATGGCGATAATAGTATCGACGGGAGGAAGGTCACCGTGCGCGGGACGGTCTTCTTCGTTCACGGAGGAGCGTGGGGATCGGGGATGCCCTGGATGTACCGACTCGTCGCGCCGACGTTCCTGAGACTGAACTTCGCCGTGGTCATCGTCGGGTACAGGTACGGTCTATACATCGGTCGCACGTCGCGGCGATCGATATTTAGCTCCTTTCCGTCGGAATTCTGATTTTCTTCGATGCGAATTTTTTAAATTCACACACCCTCAGGACATATCCCGACGCGTCGACGATCGACGAGCAGGTCGACGACGTCGTCTCGTCTTGGGAGATTTGCGGCGACGTCCTGGATAAGTTTTGCCGCACGACGACGACGGCGACGACGACGACGACGACAACAACGACGCCGTCGAAACGCGACGATGACGGTGCCGACGACGATGGCGGCGGCTGGGTCGGCAACGTCGTCATGGGACATTCGTCGGGCGCGCACGTGGCCATGCTCGCGCTCGTGGACTGGATCGGGACTCGACGGCGGCGGCGGCGAATTATCGATCCCGCCTCGGATCTCGAAAAGGATGATGCCGTGGAGAGATATCCGTGGACGCCCGATTACTTCGTCGGCCTCTCCGGACCGTACGACATTTCGCATCATTTCGATTACGAGGCGGGGAGGGGCGTCGAGGAAATAAGCCCCATGAAGCCGATATGCGGTCACACCCGGGCGAATTTTCGATCGGCGAGTCCGGTGTATCGATTCTTATCATTGCTGTGTGACGACGACGACGAAGATGCGTCGAATACCGTCCAGGGATTGTCGCCGCCCATTCTACTGGTTCACGGCATAGAGGACGCCACGGTGCCCTTCACCGCTACCGCCGACGCTGGACGGTCGCTGCGCAGTTGCGGGTTGACGAGGTGCGACGAGATGTATCTGGACGGGACTGGTCACCAAGACGTTATTATGCACTTCATGTTCGGCGGTCCTGCGAAGGAATTGGTCCTGGATTGGATATTCCAATGTCGTCGTGCTCGTCTGGAACTGGGAACTACTGCAAGTCAAATTCGGAGCCGGCTGTAGGAATGACATACAAATCAATTAAATTAAGTTTGCTGGGCCCTTCATCCCATTGTTGACAAATGAACAAACATTGTAAATACCTAATAGTGTCTGCCACATTGATGAGTAGTCGTAGTGCCTACCTCAAAAGTTTTGTTGCGGCCTGCCTCGTGTAGTATCTATTTGTATCTTAAAATACAGAGAGCTTAACGAAACATTTTCTTAATGTTTGCTTTCCTAAATCTCAACCTAGATCCTACTTGACTACCCATCCAACACAACGTTGACATCATAATCAGTTAGAGGAAAGACAAAACGTTCGGAACAATAATAGTAACCATCGATACAGAATCAATACGCTTTCTCTTTCTCATGTCAGTGGGGTTGGGGTCATTGTTCTGGCAAGTTTTTTGGTGATTTTTGATATCCAGATGGCTTGTTCCAATAACATGGGAGCTTCGCTCAAATTTTGGTAGCCGGTAATCTTGGAATCGATGAAAGCAAAATATGCATTTAAATCCTCGGAAGAGATGGATGAAATGTGCCTTAATATTTCGTGGATATTGGCCTTCCGGCTCCTTACTACGACAAGACCCAAACGGTCTTGGATACCGCATCTTACTAAGAAGCAATAGGTAGCAAGGGACTTCTCGTGAGCACCCTGATTCCTCCAATCTCGCATCGACTCTCCAGACACAAACGCTTCGATTTCGTCGCAGATCATCACACTCGTCAAATTCGAGCATCCATCAAATGCCTCATCATGTATCGTTGTGGCGGAGGCGGGTATCATAATTTGTTGAAGCGATGTGCATTCACTAAATGCACCCATCTCAATCTCTTCCACCCCCTCACCTAGATCCATAGTCGTTAACTCCGTGCAATTGCTGTATGCCCCCATATTAATTACCTTGACAGTGGGGGGGGTAATGATATCGCGTAGCGATGTGCAATTACCAAATGCCGCATCCCCTGCAATTGTTAAATGCCCAATATTTAATAGTGGGGGGGATGATGATTTCACGAAGTGATGCGCAATTCTCAAATGCTGCAGCCCCAATCTCCTCCAGTCCTTCGCCTAGAACCACAGTCGTCAACCCCGAGCACTGCTGGAATGTGGAATTCTTAATCCTCTTGACGGCGGAAGGGGGATGAAAATTTCGTGTAGAGACGTGCATTCATAAAACGCCCGCGACCCAATCTCCACCAGTCCTTCGCCTAGAACCACAGTCGTCAACCCCGAGCACCCCTGAAATGTGTGATCCTTAATCAACTTGACGGTGGGGGTTACATAAATTTCATGTAGAGATGTGCATAGCGTAAATGCTTTCTCCCCAATCTCCTCCAGCCCCTCCCCAAGATCCACAGTTCTCAGCTGTGATGCCACCTCCTTAATCGCTTTAACAGAGTGGGGGACGAATATTTCTCGTAGCGAGATGAATAATTCGAATGATCTCTCCCCAATCTCCTCCAGCCCCTCACCACGATTCACAGTTCTCAACTGTGTGCAACCTAAGAATGACCCCTCCTTGATCGCCCTGAAGAGGGGGGGATGACAATTTCGCATAGCGAGGCGCATTTTTTGAATGCTCTCTCCCCGATCTCCTCCAGTCCCTCCCCGAGAATCACAGTCGCCAGCATAGATTGATTAAAGAATGCCCCGCCCCTAATCACCCCGATCGACGGATGGACCTTGACGCGAGTCATATCCCGAGGAATATCGTCAATTTTCCTACCCGTTGTAAATGAAGAATCCATCTCCTAGGTTCTTGTCGTCGCTCCTGTCGCGATGTTATGAGTCGGTGCAGTCAAATCCAGCCCTTGGCGATGGCGAAATATTCCAGCCCAAGCATGCGCTTGACAAGGGGGGGGGGGGGATTGAGGGAGGGCCGCGATGGTGGTCGTCATTGGTTGCGGGTGATTCATTATGGCAAGTAGTATTATTTACTTACGTAAGTAAGGTACCCGTGTGCGTAGATATCTTACGTACGTACATAGACTAGAGTAGGTGTTATCGGCAGCGGCGCGGGGGACGGAGAATCGGGTGAGCGAGGAAGCGAAGGAAAGTCCGACCATGGCTCGCGTCTGCGTCGTCGTCCGCCGGGTCGGGTCGCTATTGGCGGCCCTCGCGGTTGCCGCGTCGTCGTCGTCGTCGTCGTCGTCGTGCGCGGCGTCGATGGCGTCGGAATCATCAACGACGTCGATCGAGGACGACGTAGTCGCCAACGTGTCGCCCGCCGATCTCGCGTCGCCGTCGATGACGACGATCGACGACCACGACGATTACCACGACTACTACGACGAATACGACGACGAGGAAGACGACTCTTCCGGCCATCATCGTGATCGTGATCCCTTCGTAATGGCATCCCCCCCGAGCGTCGCGGCGGTATGCCGCGATGGGATAGCGATGGTCTCGTTCCATTACGACGTCGATTCGACGGAGGGGGAGGAGATGGAGGGGGCGGTGGCTGAGAACGACGACGACGTGGAGGAGGAGAAGGGGGGGGAGGAGGGGGGGGGAGGTCGCGATGCCGATGGAGGAGATGCGGCGACGAAGATATCGACGTCGTCGATCGTCGCGGCCGTTGGCGACGACGACGGGGGTGGTGGGAGATCGGAGACATCGTCGTTGGCGACCGCCGCCGCCACCGCCACCACCGATTCCGCCGCAGCGGAGATGGACGTAACGCGCCGATTTCGCGACCTGTCATATTCGACCAGGGGTCCCCTGCGAATCGAATCCGTACACGACGACCGCCGCGACGATGCATCGCGACGATATCGATTCGTCCCGCCGATGTCGTTGCTAACGGCGGGTTGGCGAACGGACGGCATGACATTATCGGATGCGGCGAGGGCCATAGTATCGGACGAAGTGCGATCGTTTTGCCCCCCCATGTCGATGTCGTCCCCGATGTCGTCCTCGTCGTCGTCGTCGTCGTCCGCGATGATGGCGATGGGCGAACGCGTCGCGTTGGGACTGTCGTATTACATGACCAGGTGCGCGTCGTCGGCCGCGGGAGGAGGAGGCGTGCGATCGCTATCGTGTGTGGGATTGCTGGCGTGCGGCGGTGGGGTTGGAGGGGGAGGAGGAGGCGGGGTGGTAGGAGGGGGGGGGGGAGGCGAGGGTGGCACGCTCCACCTGATCGACTCATCGGGCGAGTATCGCGTACGCGCCCACGCGATCGGGTCCGGCATGGACGCGCTCAACCGACGCATGGCGTACGTTGACTTCGGCTCGATGGACTGCGAATGTGGACTCAGGGCGATATTGCGTCTCGTCGTAGAGGCGGAGGGGGGGCGGGGGGATGATGGTGGTCGTCGGGGGAGCGGCGGCATCGACGGGTCGTCTGCATCGACGGGAGGTGGGGCGATGATGGCTGCGGTCGACACAGGCAATGATGAGGACGGGTCGGAACGAAAACCACTATCGCGAATAAAACGAGAAGGACGTCCGACCGGCGGTTCCGTCGATCCTCCTCGGGGGAAATGGAACCTCCCGACGGCACCGACACGTCGTGACGTCGTCGTCGAATTGGCGGTATTGAGGACGGACGAGGGGCGGATGAGACGCGTGCGACTTTCGTCGTTGTTCCGCCCCCCATCGATCGTGGGGGGGTCACGATCGGGGAGATAATTTCGTCACAGACATGCAGGGTGATTGGAAGGTGTGCGCGACGACGCTTCACGCCTCTGCCGTGATATGAGCATAGCGCCTTATCTTGGAATTGCTTGATTGATACTTGCTCCGCTTATCACCATGTGGCATCGCTGTGGAGCGTTTTGGATTGTGATACAATCGACCGCCGCAGTGTTGATCACCGGCAAGTCCGGATTAGTTTGTCATACGACAATGGGATATTCCGCTATTTTGCCGCCGCTACATCATAGTTGATTGTTGTGTTCGCCGTCCCCGTCGTCATCGTCGCCACCGCGTCGTCGCTCCTGCTGTCGCCCTCACCATTGCCGCCCCTGCATTGCTTCCGATATCGCGTCGCCGTTGTTTCTGACGCGTTCGATCGAGTCATTCGCATCTACATAGTTGATTTTTGTGTTGTCTTCCATCGTCATCCCTTCTTCCCTTCGTCATCGTCGATGACACTCGTCACGACTTACTTTACACATCCATATTTTGCGAGGAAGATTGAGTGTATGATGGACAACATCAAGCTTAAAAAATATGACGCATATTGACCACCAAGACTCTGTCTGAGCGAGCATAGGGGTGACGAAAAAGGCCTCCTCTAGATGATTGAACAGTCTGTTGGGTCGGGCGACCTTAGATTTAACGTTTAACAGTTGGTTTACTAATTTGCTGCCTACTTTAGGATTTTTGTGTTTCAAACCGGGTCCGCAAGTATTTTATTGGAATTGATCGTGTATCGTACTCGCGAACTATCTCTGGCTGACTGAGTGAATGTTTTCGAACACTCATTATCGTCTGTCCTTCGTGTGTGTGTTTCAGATCACTCCATTCCATCCACGAACAACAAACCATGACGGGAAAAGGCATCGTAATAACACCTCGTCATGGTCTTAAAATGGTTTGTTTAATTCATCGTGATCTTGCTCCCTCCCAAGACAGCTCACCCCCTCCAAGAGATTTTCATGCGATGTCTCACAAAATTACGACATCCAACCGCAACAATCCAGTACGAAATTTTCAGTTCGACTCGTCGTGGCATATTTTACTCCCAGCATTAACACACCACCATGGCATCTACTCGGACACTCCAAGAAAACTGCCCCGACATCGAAGAAGGCCTCACCAGCGCATCTGTACGGGTCGTAGTTGAGATTAACGACGACAATGATGATGACGATCCCCCCGCGCCATTCAATTCTGCGGAGTTTGATGCTGAAAATGAATGGAAGAGGGTAGCGGCGGCGGCTGCAACGGACGATGTCGACACCACTACCGATGATGATGATGACGTTCCCCCCGCGCCATTCAATTTTGTGGAGTTAACTGTTGACCATGAATGGAAGAGGGTAGCGGCGGCGGCTGCAACGGACGATGTCGATACTACTACCGACGATGACAATGACGTTCCCCCCGCACCATTCAATTCTGTGGAGTTCGATGCAGGCAATGAATGGAAAAGAGTAGCGGCAGCGGCAGCTGCAGCTGCGAGTGAAGAGAATATAGGTACATCAGCTCAAATGCGAAAGGTTCTTCCATCAAATCGAGTCCCATTATGTCTCTCCAACAGAGATGGGAGAAACGATGACATTGCTCTTGAATCGAGCACAAACCCGGTGGTGAATGATACGTGCCCTGTGGGCGGAGAGAGAGTCAATATATCTACATCGAACTGGTTACTTGAAGCTGATGTCGAGCGTGATTCGCCCATTTTTGTGCCAGAGGCGACCTTGGTAAATGAAGAAGATGTCATCATTGCAACCCCCCTCGAACCAGCAAAGCCATGGTGGAAACAGCCTCGAACGATAATCTTGCTCTCGGTGGTCCTTCTTGTCGTAGTTATTTCCGTGGCATTTCGGAAGGCACCTTCGCCAAATAAAGAACCTATGACTTCTCCGAAATCGACAGAAACTGCTTCGCCACCTGTAGATCTCACCATGACGCCACTTACTGTGAGTCTAAATGCTGCCTTGAATTCCCACTGCCTACGTATCATGTGAATTATTTTTACGGAGCACTTTTCTCACACAGCAAAACCACTCTCAATTTTTTAGGGGTACTGCAACTGGTAAGTCACCCTCAGAAGCGTACTTTTCTATTTGACAAGATGCAGCTATTTTATGTTACAATATCTTTATACAATATTAAGGGGTCCGTTGGGTACAGCAGCCGACTCTGTCTGCGACGGCGAAATGCAAGGAGGAGATTTGTGCAATTTGAACGACTTTCAATGTGAAAGTGACTGTGGCGGCAAGTGGTGTACCAATAAGCAAATATCCATTGAAATAATACCATCGGAGCCGATTGACAATGCATGTGGATATGGACATCGAGGCAACGGCACCTGTCCTAAGCAAGGCGAATGCTGCAGTGAATATGGCTGGTGTGGCGTTAGTTCTGATCACTGTGAATTTACCTCTACAGCTACACCAACATCAAAAGAAGGAAAAAGTTTCAGGAACTAAACGGGCTGTATGAAGCCTCTGTCATTGAGGGTAAGGGCATGATGTGCAGAGTATGAAGATGTATTCCATGCACATGGGATTAGAGGAATAATACTGTTGACTGTTGTGTAACGTACTTCCATTTGGTATTACTACTTTTTGATTTTGATGATGTGCTTAAAAATTAAATATGCATGTTATTGTTCAAAAATTATGGGAATGTGCGCAGAAATCCAATCTCTTAGCATACAGCTCAACCCTCCATGCTTCTTCAGACTTCAGTCCAGAACTTAGAAATCTGCGTCAAACCTGATGACCTGATCTTCCTGGGACACACCCACTCCGCTCTTAGAGTACTCCCCAACTCGCTTCTCGAAGAAGTTCGTCTTCCCCTGGAGACTTATCATCTCCATCCACTCGAAGGGATTGGCTGCACCATAGTGCGCGCTGCACCCGAGCTCTCGCAATAGCCGATCGGCGCAGAACTCAATGTACTCGCACATCAGGCCGGAATTCATCCCAATCAACTCGACGGGTAGGGCATCAACAACGAATTCTTTCTCGATCTCGACGGCGTTGGTGATGATCTCGACGATACGGCTCTCTGGTAAACGATTGACCATCTTCGAGTACAACAGGCACGCGAAGTCACAGTGCAGGCCCTCGTCGCGACTGATGAGCTCATTGGAGAAGCACAATCCTGGCATCAGTCCCCTCTTCTTGAGCCAGAAGATGGCACAGAACGATCCGGAGAAGAAGATGCCCTCCACGGCTGCGAAGGCGATCATACGCTCGGCGAAGGAGGCGTTTCCGGCATCGCACCACTGCAGTGCCCAATTGGCCTTCCTCCTCACACACGGTACAGTCTCGATGGCCCTTAGCAGGTGCATCTTCTCCTTCTGGTCCTTGACGTAGGTATCAATTAGGAGAGAATAAGTCTCGCTGTGTATGTTCTCCACGGCGATTTGAAAGCCGTAGAAACACCTCGCCTCTGGCGACGTGACCTCGGTGGCGAAGTTGCCGCTCAGATTCTCGTTGACGATCCCGTCCGAGGCAGCGAAGAAGGCGAGTACGTGCGAGACGAAGTGACGCTCGTTGTTCGATAGGTTGTCCCAATCCTTCAGGTCCGACGCGAGGTCGATCTCCTCGGCGGTCCAGAAGGACGCCTCGGCCTTCTTGTACATTTGCCATATCTGCGTTCATTGGGACGAGGCAGCGAGAGGAGGGGAAAGGAGGGGATATCATGTTTTAGCGCATTGATGCATGGGAATGAAAACACGCGGGAAGCGTTCTTAATGAATGTAACAACACTCACATCGTTGTCCTGAATTGGGAACAGGACGAAGCGGTTCGGATTCTCCCTCAGGAGAGGCTCGATCGCGTGCAGCCCATCCCTCTCCGCGATCTTGTGATCCGAGACCCGAACGATATCATCGGCCGAGGAGGATGTGAACAATGGCTCATCGAGGTCGGAGGTCACTGACGAATTCGACGACGATGCCGACTCGCTCGGTCCGATGGACGACGACGAGGGCGACACCACCGCGGCGCTGCACCCGTTCTCGACGTCCGCCAGCTTCTTCGTCGGCGTTCTGCTCTTGAGGAAGTCCATGTCGACGGGCGGGAATTCGTTGATGGGGTTGGAGAAGGTCATGGTTGCTAAGAAAAGTAAATTGGCTGAGGATGTGGATGATGCTATGTGATGCGGCAAGGATGCGGAGGCGGAAAAGTATAAAGTTGTGTTGTGTGTGGTGAGCTCTTCGCGGAGTTCACTTGTCACGTCATAAAAGATGCACCGCGCCCGTAATTGGACGCGCCATCCTCTTCGTGCGGTGATTATTACAAATGCTTCTCTAACACTCTTTTACTCTTTGGATCGACGAATGCGAGTCGTCTCGCCCTCATCGAGGCGTGCCACGTGGCTTCGACGAAAAGAAGTTTTCGTTTTTTCTCAAAACGTGCGCAAAAACACGAAGACAGGGTGCAACGCGACGATGACACAACCAACCAAAGAAAGTGGGCACAGTGAAGATGCATCAAAAGGGGAGGTGGCAGATGATATTAACAGCTTAACCGCGGTGGTCACATATCTGCGACCACATTTTTTTGAGCTTCCGAAAAAAATTAATTTCTCCGCCAATTTCTGTCCCCTCAGCCGGCCAAGGGTAACGCCGACTAGCTGAGCTCTCTGGCTACAGCCATGC
>JALLBA010000673.1:0-14917 GCA_036939675.1 Cyclostephanos invisitatus
AAGGTCTGTCTGTCCATGTCCATTAGCGTGAGAGCCGCAGGCCCTATCGGCTTGTTATCTACTAATAATTAATGGCTCTAGTATAATTAAACGAAGCAATAAAATAATACATGAAGCAATAAAGTGGAACTAGAAAGAGTACTCTCAACTGAGCAAAATAGAAAATGTTGTAGATCCATTTATGGGGGTTGTGAGGGACCTGCCGGCGGTTGCGCATCCCGGGCCCTGCTTGGGGTCAACCTTCAAATTTTTTTTGAAGGCACCAAAGCAGATGCTTGGGGCGGCCGTCATCAGGGAGGTGCTGACCTTGGAGGATGAGCTTCCAGATAAGCTCAACGACCCTCACGCTCAATCTGAAGAACTCGCGGAAGAGCCGAGCCTCCATTGACCCAGAACCGACACGATGTTTCGCTTGGTTCTGTATGTTCCTGGTGATGGCCAGGAAGCCGGGCAGAGTCTCGTTGATGACGTCGTCAATAACGTGGGGCTGTCGTGGTTGCCGTCTGTCATGTTGGCAGCGGTCGATACCGTTGTGGGGGTGGAGGCAGGGGGTAAGCAGGAGGGGGAGATTTTGTCGATGGTTCTTATTTTATGAGAGAGAGGATGGAGGGCACGGTGTGTGTCCTCTGTGCATGCGCACTTGATGCCGTGGACACAAAATAAGTTGACCGGTCAACATTAAAGTTGTCCGGTCAACTTCTGAACTGCTGTTGAATCATGCCGTGGGGCCAGTTCCTACACAGTATTTGAATAATACAATAATAAAAACAAGAAATGGTCTAAAAAAATGCAATTTTTGAACGTTGACCGGAAAAGTCAGGTTAATATATCTTGACTTTAAAGTCAAGATATAAAATGTTTACCGACCCCACATGGGAATTTGTAGGCGACACACTAATTCCGAAAAATGTTTCCTCAAAAGTCAACATTTGGAAATGTTGAACATTTTTTTGCCCGTCCATCTGTTACAAAAATGTCCAATGCTGCCTAATAGTGTCCTAATATGGGCATGGCTGGTGCTCTTGCATGACAGATTCTGGAGTGGAGCGTGTGATGGTGCGCGCAAATGCACGCAAGAGGCGATAGCCGAAAAAAAGAGAGAGAGCAGACAACATCACAACACTCCACTCCTCCGTTGCTGCTTCCTCGGCAATGCCCGACATTCCATCGATCTCGTACCGGGGCAAAGCGGAAAATGCCTCCCTCATGAGCCTCGTCAACACCGGTGACGTCGATATCTACAATGGCTCCCTCGAGAACATCGAAAACATCCGGAGGGAACACTTCCACCACAGCGACACCAAGAATTTTCGCAACAACTTCTGTAAATTCGCCGGAGCAAGGGCAGGGAGAGGAGAGGAGACGATAGGGAAGTTAAGTACACGTGTCACAGCGATGACTGGCCTGTCCCTCCTCCGCTCCACCCGACCACCCCCGGGGGGCCCGCCCCCCCACCCCGCCCCCGGGCGCCGCCCCCGGAGATCTTTTGTGAGGGGAAAAAGAAAGAATTCCCAACATGAACATGGCCGACAACACAGATGAGACAAGCCGGAACGATGGCATCAATGTCACCGAGAATGACAAAGATGAAACCTTTGACGATGTCTTCAACATAGACTCTGGAGGTGAAAATGCCAACAATGTTCCTGAAAACATCGATGACCACGTCTCTACTATTGAGCCTGCACCGTTTGTTGGTGGTATGGGTAATAATCAGACGATGATGAATTCCACTGCTTCCGAAAACTTCGCCGCTTCAACATCTGTAATAGAGCATGCACCGGATAAAGTGAAGTTTGGATTACTTCCACATGGCGCGTACGTTTTAATCCCTGCAGCTCTCTCGATGATTGCGTGGTTTGCGTAAGTTTGGCTCCATTATGCTTCAGATAAATCAAGCTCTTGTATTTCGTTTTACTTTATCTGACTTCCTTTCAGCTGCCTCTCTAAGAATGGGTGCGATTATGCTCGAGTGATCGGACCAAGCGTCGCTGATATCGCATACAACCTAGATGTTCCATTTATATACGTAGGTTTCATGACTTTCAGAGAGCCAACATTGAAATCGAACGGAGACTGGTACATCGACAAATCTACTCCTTGTTTAGAGTACAATATTGACAGCGTGAATAAGGACGGTTCATGGTATTTTTCATACTGCACTGCATTTCTGGGCTTAGTTCTCGGGGGCGGAGGTGCGATGTTTATTTTCTTCTCGTCGTGCGTTGTTTTCGAGAATAATGTTTGGCGATGGGCGGGGTTTGAACTTCTTGTTGCATCAATCTTTCAATCGCTGACGTACACTTGGTTCGCGACGAGCTTATGCAAGTCAAATGAATGTCACATGGATTATGGAGCACGAGCTGACTTAATAGCTACTATTCTTTGGCTGACTTCAGCATTGTGTATTTTTTGCAGGTACCCGAGGGTTTGGGGAAGAGAAATCGAACAAAATCAGTCAGGAGAAGTAGCAGCTTCGCCCGAACGGAATTCAGAAATCGTATGAGAGAGTTGGGAAACAAGTCTTTCTCTTTTGATAGGTTCAGACTCCTGTTCAAAATACTCCGATTTAAATTAAACGAAGTTAGCTGCATTGTTTTCTTCGTGGCGAGCATCATCTTCAGTCAATCTTTGGTGTCTAGCTTCCCCTGTTCCGCCAAGGATATTAGAAAAATATGACATACAGCCGAACATATTCTCATCGTTTAAAAGTGATCGCATGCGGTCAATATTTCCTGCGAGAGCCATTATTCCCTTACTTATATGTTGTGTTTCCTGTTCAAGGTTGGAAATCAAGCGCTCCGTGTCCACATCTGCTCTGGATGAACGGGACTTTTTGGACCTGCTATTCAACTCTCCATTGATATCTGATGCCTCTGGACCGTTTGTAGTTTCGTTACGAAACTTGTCGGATGATTCTGCTGATGGCTGTAAAGCTTTGCCCGTCTTGATCGCTAGTCTGTCCAGCTCCAAGTCAAACTCTCTTAGGCACTCGGTGAGGAGTTCCTGCTGACTCAAGGCCTTTGGAGTAAATGTGAATTTTACTGCCTCTTTCAGCTTCGCACTCACGGCTCGTTCAGATTCAAGCGTGCGCACCATCTGCATTATTTCATGCTTCGCTGACATCCTCTTCTTTTTGTGTTCCTCGGTCTCGCTTGCATATTTCTCAAGTTCCTGCTCCAAATTATTCCCCGCTTGGTGAAGCTGTTCAGAGCTTCTTTTCATGCGCTCCATCTCTCTCTGAAGTTCTCGATTTTTTAGTCGCGTTGTCTCCAGTTCTTTTTGAAATGCCTCTTCGCGATCACGACTGGAGCGGAGAGAAGCTCGCGTTTCCTCTAATTCTTTCTGCATATCGTTTGCACACTCCTTCGCAGTCTTGACTTCCTCTGCTTTATTTTCAACGAACGTTTTCATTTTCTTTTTTCGCTCTTCGTTCAGCTCTCGCTCCTCAGCAAGCGCTGTTTCTGCTTGTTTCACCCGCTCCACCGCTTTTGCTTTCAGCTTTTCCATATTTACTTCAAGCTTCGTTTTCGCTTTCATGGCGATATCAAGCTCGTTACTTGTCCTTTGCAGATCCTCCCTAAGCTGCTCGTTCTCCGCGTCTAAGCGACCTGCCGCAGATGCTTTGTTGGCCTCTTTCTTCTTTGCCTCGTTCAACCTGTTTGATAGTATTGCCTCTTTCTGCTCCGATTCTTCAATCGTCTCACGCAACTTAGCTACCTCCATTTCAATTTTTGTTTTCTCTGCAACCAATGTGACAAGACCTGCATTGGCTTTTTCGAGATCGTCTTCCATGGTCTCATACAGCGATAGCCGATCTTCGTATAATTTCATTGCCTCGCGAACTTTCCGCAATTCGCTATCAGATTCTGCGCGGCGGCTCATTTCAGCCTGGAGTCGTGATTGAACTTCTTCAAAAAGGGCCTCTACCTTTGTTCTACGATCATCCTTCTCTCGGCAGACGGCAAGGGCTAAGTCTCTTTCATCTGTCAAGGCAACAATCTGACGTAGAGCATCACCGAGACCTAGCCCCATGGTGAGCCACTCCTCCTCTTCTTCAGTACGACCCTCGGCGCCCTCGCTCACGTGCACAGCAGAAATATTATCTCCATCGACATCAATATTCAACTTGTCCTCTTTTTCAAAGCTTTGTCGAGAAGTATCAGATGTTAAATTCGTCGTAGTCAAAGGCATCAAAGGAGGGATGACGGGAGCAGTGGCTTCGACAGCTCCCAATAAATTGGTCGAGGGATGTTCCTGAGGAATCTCCCCAGTTTGGTTGTCATCTGGAATAGCTTCTTTGTCTGCGGATTCTGGATTTGACTCTTGCTCATTGTGATCGATTGTACACACTGATTCTAGGACTTCTCTGCTAGCATCCTTAATGATGGAAATAATCTCATCGTTAGGAGCAGATAGGACATCTATCATGATGTTCGTGGCAAAAGTTCTCGATTGATTTTCTGCCGTTGAATGATCGTCATCTGATGCTAAAACTTTAGCACTTCCAAGCCAAATTACACCATCTAGATCCTGACTAATAGATTCCGCTTTTTCCAAACAGGCTTTATCGATCTTTTCTCCTATCGTTCCATCAATAGAATTGACCAATTCGCGGGCACTGTCGTGGTGTTGGGTGGTTTCTGACTTTTCAGCACCGACGTCCTCATTCGGCGGACCGGTCATCGTATGCAATATTCCGAGAATATCGAGTTCAGAGTCCGTGGTTGCGACAGGATCCTTGTCTGCGACTTCGATGTCTGATAGAACCCCACTGCTAAATACATCACTGGAATCTATCCGAGGAATTGCTTCTTCTTCGGCGAAGCCTAACAAATCAAGGTTATTGGGCGCTGATGACTCATTATTGATATTCACATTATTGATATGCGTGCTCTCATCGAACAAGTCTGCGGTAGCCGCGGATTGAGCAGCCGTAACATATTCATCGAGGAGTTGGTCGACCGCCGAAATCGACGACACCGTCGCCACCTCCGTTTCATGGATATTCCCCCCAACTTCCTCCATTTCCTGTTTCTGGTGGTAGGCTCGATTGAAAGTGGCTGACGCGTCTGAGAAAATAGATGCGAGCAAAGACAATTGCAGCGATGGGAGATGGGGCTGGGAAGATAGGAAAAGGGAGAACAGGAAGCTAGCAAGTTGAGTGGATCATGTTTTGTGATGGAAAAATAAATTTTGAGAAGGACAAAAGCCCCGACCGTAAGTACACACGATACGTAGCCAATTGTATCTACTTCTATCGAGCAAGATGGGCGCAATTCAATTCAAGTGCTCAGCATCCTCGCTCTCTCGAACATTTTGTGCGCACACTCTCCGTTTCGTCCTTCTCCTCCCCAATGCCGCTCACCTTTCTACCTGTTAGAATGATACCACCTCGTTTCCTTATCATCGTGGTAATGATAATGATTCGACAATACGATAGGCGGAAGTATGAGAAGGAGGAAGAAAATCAAATTGTGGAAAATGAATCACGGGAACCCCGGCTTTGGCTAAGATTACCTCTGTCTCTTGACTCGATTTTTTCATGTTTTTAACATTTCCAATTTTAGATTAACTTCACCGGGTACATATGGGTTTATAACGTGCCATCTTTGGCGTGCGTTTTGCGAAGAAAACTTAAAACGGGATCAAGGTATGGTACAGTTATTCATCTGTCAAAATCATCAGGCCATGATATCGGACGGGACAGCAAACGACACCCCTGAGGTAGACAAATTTTCTCATTAATTACTATACCGAAAAGTACTCTATGATTTTACCCTAAAAGTTTCCCCAGTCATAGTTTTACCGCACCAAGCCCAAGGACTTCACGACTTTTCTGTAGGATTCGAACGACTTTCTTTCCATGTAATCCAACACCTTCCTCCTTCTTACGAAAAGAGCATCTAAGCCTCTCTTCGTCGATTTATCCTTGTGATGTTTAGCCATGTGCGTCTGCAGCTGTTGAATCCTGGTAGTCAACGCCACGACCTGGACCGCAGAACTGCCTGTATCTCCCTCTCTAAGTTGAAAGAGCTTGCGGTTCGGCGGCATGACAAAAAAAATAATTTGGTACAGAGTGAGGAACAGCAGCAAATACATAAGTAACGGAAATAAGGAAACACCAAATATTTACAAGTATGGTCACTCACCTCCATCCCCCGACGTTTTTGCGACCACACCACCTCGCGCTGACTGCCGTTCTTCAACGCGAACAGCTTCCTCACCCTATCCGACATCTCGAGGCCGTCGAATTGAAACCTCATATTCTCTTCCGCCTCGACCTGCTTCGCGATCTTGACCTTCATCTCCTCAGCGGCCGCGGCGTCGGACCTCCTCGCCTCGTCGTCGCGCTCCTCCCGCGTCATGGCGCCGATGACCGGACGATCGCGGGGTATGTACTTCGGTGGGTTGGGCTTCGCAGGAAGTCCCCTCGCGACGCGCTTCTCTCGCTCGAACATCTTCTCGCGCTGTCGCCGTTTCGTTTTCGTCAAGCCCATGTATCGGCTTTGACAGTTGACCAGGGGTTGGAGTTGGACGACTTGCCACTTCGCGTTGGGAATTGGGGTCAGTCGACCCCTCCCCAACGTCACCAGCCCGTTCATGGCGACTCTGTCCGCAATACAAGGCCTGGCTAATAGGCAACGGAGCGAGGCGATTGATGCCATGGTTGACGAAGACAGAACGTTGGCTTTCAGCTCAATAAAGGGGTGTGGTGTTGATTTTCGGGTGCGCTTGACGATAACGAGGCAGGGAAGGCGGCACTTTTGGAGGGGGCCGAAATCAGCGACGGACGGACGAATCAGGCGTCCACCAAAATCAAACAACACACCACAGAGAAAAAGAAGCTGAATAACAAAAAAACACAACAACATTTATTTGTCAACACCATGAGCACAAAGATGAAGGCCAACGCCAAAAAGTCTCCCCGTGATGAGAAGAGGAAGGAGGAGAAGGAGGTCGAGGATGAGGAGATGGTCCACCCTGGCATGAGCTCGAAATCCTCTGAAAGCGGCAGTGAAAGTGACTCCAGCGACGACGATGACTCGAGCTCTAGCAGTGCTGATGACTCCAGTCCCAACAGTTCTCTCAAGGGCAAAGATGGTGATGTCGAAATCCGCAACGTCGAAGCTTCCCAACGAAAGAAAAAGCGCTCTGCTCCGTCGTCGGAAGTACGAGATTCATCTTCATCGTCATCATCCGATGTCGACGAAAAGGAGACGAAAAAGCCAAAGAAGGACAATTTCTTCGCCATGGGCACATTCGACTCTCTGCCTCTATCTGAAAATACCCAAATGGCGCTGTCGGCCATGGGATTTAACCAAATGACGCACGTTCAGGCCATGTCCATCCCTGCTCTACTGAGTGGGAAGGATGTCGTCGGCGCCGCCAAGACTGGGAGCGGAAAGACGCTCGCATTTCTTCTTCCCATAGTGGAACTGCTACACAATGCCAAGTTTGGCAGTCGCAACGGAACAGGGGCCATCGTCATCAGTCCCACGCGCGAGTTGGCCATGCAGATTTACGGGGTGTGCAAAGATCTGTGCACCAACGGCAAACACAATCAAACCTACGGACTAATAATTGGGGGTGCCAACCGCAAGACGGAGGCAGAGCGTCTCGTGAAGGGCGTTAACATAATCATCGCCACCCCTGGCCGTCTTCTTGATCACCTTCAGAACACCAAGGGATTCGTCTTCCGGAATCTCCTGGCGTTCGTTATGGACGAGGCCGATCGGATACTCGAGCAGGGTTTCGAGGATGATCTGCGCTCGATCATCAAAATATTGCCCAAGCAAAGACAGACGATGCTCTTCTCGGCGACGCAAACGAAGCGAGTTGAGGACCTGGCACGCACGGCAATTGACGTCAAGAGCGCCGTTTACGTCGAGGTTCCGAACGAGACAGACTTGGCGACGGCCGAAGGGCTGGAGCAGGGATACGTCACCGTTCCCTCAGACCAGCGATTCCTGTTGCTTTTCACATTCCTGAAGAAGAACAAGAATAAGAAAATCATGGTCTTCTTCTCGTCCTGCAATTCAGTCAAGTTCCACGGGGAATTGCTCAATTATATCGACGTTCCAGTCATGGATATACACGGCAGACAAAAGCAGCAGAAGCGTACCACTACCTTCTTCCAATTCTGCAAGCAGACTACCGGGACGCTGCTCTGCACCGACGTCGCTGCTCGTGGTCTCGACATCCCCGCGGTGGATTGGATTATTCAGTTTGATCCCCCAGACGATCCCAAGGAATACATCCATCGCGTGGGTCGTACCGCTCGTGGAGATAAGGGTAAAGGACGGGCGCTGCTTTTTCTGACCCCGGAGGAAACCGGCTTCCTGCGCTATTTAAAGGCGGCGAAGGTGACGTTGAACGAGTACGAATTCCCGATGAAGAAGCTGGCCAACGTTCAGAGTCAGCTGCAGCGCCTCATCGAGAAAAATTATTACCTGAATTGCGCCGCGCGAGACGCCTATCGGTCTTATCTGCTCGCGTACGCCAGTCACTCCCTGCGTGATATCTTCGATGTTCATGAGCTGGACCTGGCTGCCGTGGGGAGGGCGTTTGGGTTCACGGCCCCGCCACGCGTGGATTTAGCATTTAGCATGAAGGGTCCGAAGACGCAAAGGAGACACAATGGGCAGGTGGTAAATGGGGGGAAGGGAAAGAGCGGGAAATTGGGCAACGGGCATTCTTTTAGCGCATCGAATCCTTATGGCAAGAGGGAATCAGGTGATAAGAGGCAATTCAGCCATTGAGATGAAGGCTCTAGTTCACTATTGAGAGGATTGTAGAAATTGAGCTCGTTCTTAAGCCATGTTGATAAAAGCTGAATCAAATACAGTTCACATGATTCTATTGTGTGATTATTTTGTCATTAATATTCTGTCGTAAAACTAGAAACAAAGACTGTGTATTTATCCAAGTTGATCGTGGCATGATGCCAACCATCCGGAAAGTATATCATCTCACCCGCACTCACGGTACACTCCCATGGCTTCTTGCTACGAGGTTCGTGCTTCCCCTCAGACATGCCTGAGTTAGACTCATCCGTATCATTATAAATCATACTCCGCTTCCATCTTTGTAGGAATGCATGGTGCGCCCTCGTGTTATTTACTAAGTCGTCAACAGTCCAATCCTCCAATGCAGGATAAATGTTCTCCATCCAATGTCTACTTGCATAGTTCAAATCATATTCAGGTCTGTGTGCAGGAGGGTATAGAACCCAGTGTTTTCTGCCATGGATGGTCTCACTAAACCCGGGTCCATGAAGATGCCACTGGACACCACTGCCAGTATTCCCAATTCCAAACGACAGTGCAACCATACTTTGCAATCGATGCAATGGAGTGCAAGTCTGACAGGGAGGTAGTTCGTAGCTCTGAAGAAATGTCGTCCATTGATGTGAGAACGTTTCGCCAAAAAGGTACCAGGATTCATTTCCAAGCTGATTTGGAAGAGTCTCGCCGCTACCTTCGTTTGCAATGAGAATTTCCCGAAGGTATTCTTTTAGAGGTATTACCCTTCGATGAGAAGATAAGGAATCCGACCCTGAGAGAGTGACGTGGAAATCGGGGGGAAAGTTCAATGGCAGATTGTCAAGTGTTGTCAGATTGGCAAACCCTGAATTTTCGTTCACTCCGTCGGGATAAATAATCAGGGGAAATGGATACAGTTTTGGTAGGCCCGCGTTACCAAAAAAATTGAGCAGTTCTAGACGAGAGGTGCGACGGATATTACATGGATGGGCCTCATTGGGATCCCACTTCCATTTTTGCTTGCCATTGCTCGAAGTGCCCCTCGAAATATCATTGGTAATAGTGACCTCATCATCTTGCGTATGGCAATTATCTTCGCCAACATCACTAATACTGAGACTCCCATCGACACAGGGTTGATCTGCAGCAGCGACTTGCGCAGGTTTGACCTCCCAAAATGTGAAGCCTAGTAGTAGGAGCCCAAACAACGACGGCGTCATTGATGTACTCCTCCTGCACTTTTCGATCAGATCAGTCAAACTAAAAAAGATAAAATAACACGGAGAATACACGTAGATGCTATTCCATCACATCCAACAATTCTCAAACCATAAAATCAACACACACCGTTCAGGAACTATATAAAAGAATTTACTGCAAATTTTCTCAGTAGACTTGTCGCTCCGCTGGTGAATATATCACCCACAACCATCTTTTCCGGCATCACCATCGTCAGGCACTACATGCCCCGGCATTAGTGGTCAGCAAACAACAAAACAAAAATATAAAATTCGGATTTCATCACCACAAGATAACTCTACTACCGCACAACTCACAATCAACCAACCCTAATAAAAGATGTGCCACCTCAATCTCAAACCCCCCGCACTCACACTCTTAGTAATTATTCGTCCTGCTCTCGGCAATAACATGTCATTGCAACCAGCCCGGACTTCTTCTCTCAGCCCAGATCAAATCGTCTCCTCATCTAACCAAGCAATACTACAACAATTTAACCGGGCCACACGTCGTCACGACAAAAAGAAGAGAGAACAACTCCTCCGAAAGAGAGTCATCCAACACCTTCGGGAGGTCGAGCGGCAGCAGCGAGGAAAACCACGCCGCAGCATCCGACTCTACATCAAGCGTTGCAGTGATCAGGTGCGGGCCCAATCGGGCCCCACAGCAAGCAGGTGCACCTGCACTCTATTCGGCGAGAAAGGCTACTTCCTCAACGAATCTGAAAAGACGGATGGTCCACCAGAAGGATTTGGCATCGTTGTACACCCCGACGAGGACTATTCGGATAGTGATAGTGGAGAAGGTTACTGGGACAGCGATAACGACCAATCTACAAACCTTACGTCTAGCTCTCACACCGACAGTAATATCGAGCACGAAAACAAAGAGGTCTACGACAGTTTTAGGCAGGAAGGTCCACAAAAAAGCGAAAATGATGTCAACGAAAACGAGGAAGGGCAACGCGTCACTTCAGCAAATTGACGAGTTACGTCTGATGAATAAAAAGAAAAACGACGAGGCAAAAAAACAGCTAGAAGAAGAGGAGAAGCGGAAGAAGGATGAAGCCGAGGAAGAACAGCGAAGGGCAGAAACTGCGGAGGCAGAGAAATTTCAGGAGACGATGTCCCCAAAAAACCTACACAACATTTTGAACGGAGTCAGCACAGGGAAAGAAGTTGAGAGCATGGGTGACGGATCAGAGTCTCAGGAGGAAGAGAGATCTCCCCTGAAAAAGAGGACGGGTTCGAGCAAGGTTCCCTCTAGAAGATCGCGTTCCACTAACATCACTCCGACCGTGGATACTACGACCAAAAAACCGACGCTGTTGTCATCCATCAAGACAGCGACATTCCTTGACACGTTTGTCTACCCATTCTCTCGTATGGTCATCAAACTTGCCATTACTCTGAAGAGCGACAAGGCTTTTGAAGAGTTCACGAAAGCCCTTATGGACTTTATCTCCAATGCACAACTAGTTGACCCCAAGTTTGTGATCAACCCGATTAATCCGAACTCCAAGAATCATAATATTACTTCCAAAGGGGAAATCTCGCCAAACATGACTAAACTGGGGTCCCATATCAAAATCTCTGGGAATGGTAACGCCTTTAACAAGAAGAAAGTATGGGAAAATCGGGATCAAGTCAGGAAAAGTCGTAAAAGCCAGAAGGAGGAATTCCGTGATCCGACTGTCTACTTTTCGATGATCGTCTCGACAGAGGTACGACCACAAGAGTTGATAGAACAAGTTACTCACGAGTGGTCTCGCGCAGGAGGAACTCGGCTGCAAATTAAAGACCTTCAAACGATTGAGAGTGAGACGGTTGTGACATTATTTTGCGTGTCCACGATGACGCCAAAGTCAGTTGTACTGGCGGAATTGAAGAAGATTTTACTCCAAGCGCAACGAAAGGCGTCGGCAAACTCCCTCGAATATTCCGCGTACGATTTCTCTATCGATGATGACATCGAAATGGGTGAAAGCCTCCCTCCAATGAATCTCAGAGTACAGGTTGCACTTCTCAAGGGAGCCCAAGTCAATACCTTCTCGAAATTAAGCCATCAAGCACAACAGGCAAGAAGGAGCTGGCATCTGGAGGTGGACAACCAGCATGCAAAGAAAATGACAGGTTTGATTGAAGTTGCGAAAGCTTATGGCTGCGTCGAGGAATTTTGGGGTTGTCATGCTCATCTGAGTCAGGTGACTGACGCTAACTCTTCACCCAGGGAAGCAAAGAGGCAAGTCGATGTTGCTCAATCTCACACCAATTATCAGCTATCCATGACTTCGGAGGAACTAGAGGGTATTATCGCTTTGGATGAGAAGGTCGATATTATCCACCCCTCCACGTATGAAACAATCGGCTCATTATCACTTCGCATGGTGCTACTAAACTATCTGAAAATGCAGGAAAGACATCCAATCATTGCGGAAGTACATCAAGAAGACCTCTGCAAACCCACGTATATGATTATCCCCCAAGCTGAGGAGGCAGAAAGGATGATCGGCATGATGCACAAAAACCCAGCGGCCTTCCTTTTCCATAATCTCACGGATTCGGGTTTCACCGAGGACTTTATCAAAGAACTTCTCAAGCGGTCCTTCGAGGCATCTCTAGTGGCAGAAGTTTATCTGTGTAAGTGGGACAGCGCAACTCGATCCCTAACTACCCCAGCCGACAAGAAGCATGAGAAGTCTATCAAAGCCTTCGAAGGGGCAGCGTGGTTCAAAGATGAGTTCGGGATTCTCAAGAAGGGATCTAAAGGCACACCACGGATGCCTCATGAAGAGCTTTTTAACCTGGACAGAACCGCGTCGATTAAGACCATACGCGACCGGCACGAGAAGAACGCAAATCAAGGCAAGGACACTATTGACCTAACCAAAGAAACAGTACGGGACTCCGCATCCCATAGCTCATCGTCATCCTTGGATGAGTTTGAGTCAAGCGACTAAGGGTCGCGCTCCAGCAACTCCTCCGAGGAAAGGGGAAGTAACGGGCACGACCGGCGGCGGATAGTCAGTGCCAGCTACCCCTCCTCATCCACGGGAGGGGCACAGCGCGCAGCGTCAAGTGGAAGGGGTAATGACCTAATCTCGAGGCGCACGAGAGGGTCTGGGGGCAACACTTCCCGTGGCCGACATAACAGGGCCCGGGCAAGCGAATTCCGTAGTAGAAATGAAACAAGACAAGTGATCAGGTTAGTAGATGTTACTGGAGAGACACGCACAATCAGGCGACGAGGAAGAATGAACACCACGAGCCATGCCTCAATTCTCGAAGCTTTATCGGTGCGTGCCAGTAGGTTTGAGGTTTCCCAAGGGCGGGGTTTGGACAATACACGGAATACTTGTCCCATCGATGAGACCGGCACCTTAGGTTTGTCTAGCTTAGATTTATGTAACGAAAATGAAATATTACAACAAGAAATGATGGAGGTTAATATTATTCCTGTCTCGGACGAAGTGCTACACGTTCACGGCTTTACTCCCCCTGCAAAGGCGGAAGGAACGGTAAGGCTAAGATACGAGAACTTGAACGGTCTGAGTACTCGGATGGCCAGAAACGAGAAACTTGAGAGGATGAGGGAATTGCATGACGAGCTTGAAACGGACCTTGCCGCGTACTGCGAACACAAAATCAACTACCAAAACAAGAAGAACTGCAATGGGTTCAACCTACTCTTCAAAGGGGGAGAAGCGGAAATCCACTCGATTGTGGCCCACAACGTGCACGAAAACGTCGGGAAGATTCAGCAAGGGGGTACGAGTCTGATCTTATTCGGACGTTAGACAGGAATGAAAGCGGAAAAGACCCTGCTGGTTTAGGCCGATGGACGGTTATAACTCTGCAGGGAGAAGGGGTCCGAACACGAGTTGTCTGTGGCTATAATCCATGCGGGAATAACAAGCTAAATAGCGGCACTTCATATCAACAGCAACGAAAGTTCTTCGTTACCATTTGGAAGGATCTCACGTGCCCAAGGAAGAAGTTTCACGATGACCTCGTGGCGCAGTTGAAGACGTGGAGAGACGAAGGGGACCGAATTATAGTTTGCCTCGACGCAAACGAAAATATCTACTGCAAGTCAATTGGACGATCCCTTACGAACGTGGATGGTCTTAACATGAGCGAGGTGGTAGGCGAATTTACTGGAAAGAAACTAGGTCCCACATTCTTCCGGGGCAGCAAACCGATCGACGGGATATGGGCAACACGCGACATTATTGTAACTCACACGTGCGTGATGCCCTCTGACTATGGAGTGGGCGACCATAGGATGTTCGTAATTGACATCCAGGAATCAAGCCTAGTCGGAACGGAGCCATTCCGGATACAGCGATTCGAGGCAAGAAGGCTGAACACCAAGGTCTTGAACGGAGCCACGAGAAAATAAGTTAAGAGACTAGAGGAGAACATCGCCCGACACCGGCTAATCGAAAAGCTGGGTGACCTGCACCTCCGCTATAAAAGAAAATGGCACTTTCAGAAAGCACTCAACAAGCTTGACCAACAAAGTAAGGAGCTGATGATTAATGCGGAGAATAAATGTAGACGGATAAAGTCGGGTCGAATACCTTTCTCGCTGGAGGCAGCGATATGGATTAGAAGAACTCAAGTGTATCGGTCACTGCTGAGGTACCATAATGGACAAATTTGAAATAAAGGCAACCTCAAACGGATGGCGAGGCGGTGTGGAATTGAAAAGTGCTTCCTCTTGTCGGTTGAAGAGATCAAATATCGGTTAAGTGTATGTGTTAGTCCCTGTATGGGCACGATTTCATTATGCGTACTGGGACTCCCCATATGCAAATTTTTCGCAGTCCCTGCCCGTATGCGTACGGGGGCTCCCCGTATGCATACGGGGTTAGGTTTTGACCTGTCTGGCGAGATGCGCCTGAGTCACGT